>MU225390.1:147486-172844 GCA_018584345.1 Thuja plicata
ATGTTAAGAAGCAAATTTGGGTGATTATCCAAGAGGAACCAGCCTAGAACCTGGAGGTCTCATTTTAGTTAGCAAAGGTCCCACACCTGGAAATGATTCCCATGTTATACTAGATTATCAAGACTACAAGAGCTTGACCTAGGGTGAAAAATTTAGTGTATAACAGTTACTATTTCAGACAGTATGTTCAGTGAAAAATATTTCAGTTGTTCAAGTGCCATATTGAATATCTTGAGTTGTGATCGTGGGGTATTGTTCCATGTTGTCTGTAGTTGGTCTACAATGGTTCATAGAATTTTTTATGACAGTTTGAGTGAGGTATGATTGATTTGATGGTTGTTGTTGTTATAGAGTTCCCATGTTCAGAGGTTGAGTATTTGGATCTCTTGGATTCGATGTTTCAGAGTTTGCAAATCTAGTGGATCTCTTGGTCCGTGGAGATCCACGTGATTCAAGTTGCTTTGAAAGATTATTTTTGGTTGACTGTTCTACAAGCTTAATTGCCTATCTACATGATATTTTTTAGAGATGAATTGGGTTATGTGTGAACCATTAGATCTATATTAGAAGAATGTGTTGTGATATATTTAGGTTCTCTTTATATCCTAGAGTGGACAACCTTGTGTATCTTGGGTCCACATAACATATTTTATCTATTAGTAATTTTTTTTGGTTGTGTATGACCTTCAATAGAGATTTGATGATCTATCTCATATTTGAGGAGTACATTCTAAGTTAGAGATGTACATAAATGTTTGTGGAAAGAGCATGTGGTGTGAAGGAAAGAAAAGAATTTTGTACATGCTTTCATAAAATGGCCATCTTGATAAAATTGACCTTGAGCTTATAGGGTGTCTTATAGACTAGTAGCAGGATCAACAAGGTTGATAGGGAAGACAAGTTGAGTGATTAATTCCTTCATCTCTATAACTTGTGTGTCTAGGTTCACTTGATTATCCTCATCATTATGCATCCTTCTAAAAATTATTGTTACAGCCTAATTAGTAATTCCTTCTCTCCTTCTTGGGTGGGTACCCTTATGTATATTTCATCCTTTAGATAGTCTTTTGTAGTCATCTCCACTTTAGTTTTTTTCTGTAGGTGGTCCTACTATTTGGTCGTTCTAGTGGCCCCTGTTGTCTACAAATATATATGACATCCTTTATACTTTTGTTCTCCACTCCTCTTCCAAAAAATATCACCCTAAATATGAGAAGTCTAGGAATTCTATCTCCTTGTAACTCTATTTCCTTGTATGGACAACCTTGGCTAACCTCATGGGAGTCATGGCAGAGGTGAACACTTGTTATTGCTTCTATTTTAAACAACCCCCTACTCTAGTCTCTCTTCCTCTTCTTGAAGAGATGTAAGCTATTGAGTTGGAGGCATGGTTACATAGTCTAAAGAGGATGGAGTTTTTTGATGTTATTATCATTGTTTAAGAGGGGTAGCCTCTTTTTCCTATTCTTGTTCTCCTTCCACTTCTCCTTTTTTTATTCTTCTTGGTTCTACACCTCCTATGTGGGAATCTCCTATCTAATGTTGTGGGGAGGTTCTTTTGGATTTACATCTTATTAGGCTATAAGGATTTATCCTTCCACTTTATCTACATCTTCCTCATCCCCTTTATCTAACTTGGTAAACATATCTTGCACAACCACTTTTTCTTGAGTATGATCTATAGAAGAGACACAGGATTGTGCTTCTACACTAGTAATATTAGGCTAGATCTAGATCCACCATACAATAATCTCTCACCTTGACCTCATAGTCATATATGAAACTGGCCCAATGGTCCTCGAGATAATGCTCATGCTTGAAATGGCATCTCATCACAAGGTTGAATGCACATATTAGGTATAACTTTACTCTTATTGTAGTAATTTAATCCAAGGGACACTCAATCCAATATGGCCCTACTGACTTATCTATTTTCATGTCCTGGGTGTAGTGAGATACTACCCTAATGGGGAATTGAAAGCAGGATTTATGCTTTTTATCATTCAATATTTGTGAATTTTTCACCTATAGGGTAATTATATAATGGCGACTATATTGAAGGCCTATGTGTTGAGCTAACAATATTTTATTACTAAGGATGAACTTTTCAACCTGAGGTTAGTTCAAGTACTACTTGATGATGAAGAAATGCCATGGTCATTTCTCCCTTTTGTCAAGTCAATTTTTTGTTCCTCACAACTAATGGCCCGCTTGATTAGTTGACCTAGTGGGACCTTTCTTTCCTTTTACTTTCCTTGTTTTTCCCTTTTTTTCCTTTTTGGGCTTTTGTTGATTAGAAAATCAAGGATCTTGGTGTTAACTAAGAACCTTGAAGCCCTGATTATTGAAGTCCCATTTTTCCTTATTGTTTGTTTCCAACTTGTTGGTGTCCTAGAGTACTGGTAACTTTGAGGTAACTTGACACCCCCATGCCTTGAATCTTCAAATATTGCATCATATTTTTGTCAAGGATTAAACCTTCAAGGTTTGGGGGTGTCACAGTGACACAAACACCCCAAATCCACCAAAATATTGACCATCAAAGGGCCACCATAGCGTGCACAAAACCTACTTGGGTAATGGCTTGCTAGTATTACCCAACCTCACACCTATATATGGAGGCTTATTCCTCTCATTTTTCACCCTTTATTTTTATGAGCCATTATGATAAGGATAAATTTAAGTGACTTTTGTGACCTAGCCTATTTGTGTTTAAAATCACACCCCTTGTATTTTTTTTTCATCGTTCTCCTCCTGTTTGTAGTAGGGTTTCATGGTCTAGCCCTTGTCTCACTATATTATTTTATTTCCTTTTTTAAGCATAGGTTTTCCTATTCTTTTCTTTTTGGTTTTTTGTTCTTCCATTTGTGGCTTAGGTTTCCTTTTTGTGTGCCTTTTTTGTTCTTGTTATTTTTGTAGGATTTATCTTTTAGTTTGTTTCTATTTTCAATAAGTATCTCCACTCCCACATTCATGAATATAACCAATTAGATATTTTATTCTTAAAGAGATCAAAGAAATTATAAATTCCTCGTAAACAAAGTTTTAAAAACTAGTTTCTAGCCTTTGGCAGAATGGGGAAATTGTCAATCGAACCCTTGCAAAAACCCTAAGTTCAATATAGATTGTGGAAATATAAGGGATCATTTATTCTCAAAATTATTCAAACTTTAGACAATTAGGGGTTTGGGGGACCCTCTAACCCTTGAGGGGTTGGGGAATCTCATTCCCTAATCCTTGACATCAACCCTACAATCCATGCACAATGTTGTGTCGGGAATGTTGGCATCCTTGACTCTTAAGTAGAAATTAGGGATGCTGGAACATCCCCAACCCCAAATACGAAAAAGAGGCTTCCTCTAGGACCATTTTCTCAGTTCCTAATAGATTTTAGGAATGTTAACATCCCCAAAATCCAAAAGGATTGGGGATGTGGACGCCCCAATCACCGAAACTATACACTTATGAGGAGCATATACAATTTTTTTCATGGATGTACATACCCCCAATCACAAAAGGAAGAGGTGAACTAATAAATATAACAACTCAAATGTATTGTTTTCTTAATAAATTTCATGATTAGTTAGGTTAAGATGCAACCAAATTAAAGGATTTTCTTCTTCTTGCATGGGTAATGATGCATTTAGATAGTTTGGTTTCTATTCAATAGTTAGTTTGATTTTCATTCATATCTTAGGTAGGAAAACAAATTTTTGAGTGGAACAGAATCTTGTTGCCTGTGTAGAATAAATTATGACAATAATAACCCTAATTAAGTACAAGTTTCATGGATACTCCAAGCCATCCAAGCTATAAAATAATTACCTGCAGATCAAGAATACAGGTCCATGTTATGTCGACCTTGGTGTTTTTAGAAAACACATGCAAAAGCATGAGGGAAGGCTTTTTGAGGAAAGGTATTTGGTGATCTTTGATCTCATCCAAGCATAATAATTCCCCCTTCCTGTAATATCAACTAATTTAGTAATGCCTTGCACAAAGAAATATGGCCCAACAAGGAGGATAATGCTTAGAAAAGAGGGATAAATAATCCTAGATGTAAGGGCTGACAATGTGGAAGTTGTTTTCCCCATTCCTACATATGATAACTACACTAAAGTGTCTATGTAATACATGGAAATTTTATATAACACTTGGCTAGACATTGATCTATACATTGTTAGTAAATAGATTGTTCTTTCCAATTTAACTCTAAATTACCCAAAATACTTAAGAACAATCGAATATAATAGTTGGAAAATTGTTATTAAAAAAACTAATTTCCCTCTGAATTTAAAGTTACAGATCCCTTATATGAATGATTTTCAGTGAATTTTTCTCTTTCCTAATCTAATAGGGGTATGTTCTTAACCTGAGAATAGAAGAGGCAAAACAAGCTAATCCTAGGCAGGAAATAGCTCAGGTAGGACGAATTCAACTCTGAATCTAGCCAACTCTGAGATTTCATCAATCAAATTTACTCCCAAAATTGGTAATGCATGAGCTTCTACTGAAAATGTTGATGCAAGACTAAAGACTAATGATGAAACAACAATGAATCAATCTATATCATAAGAACATTTCCCAAACTTAAGATAATAACTAATTTCCCCTTTTGCTAATTGTATCAAATCATAATACAAAGCTCTGGTTCAAACACAGATTATAAATCCAACTTCAAAGAAACATCCAGATTCAAAAAAAAGATAAGTGCAATGCAAATGGAACATATAAAACAATGGTATTCAGACACACAAATTTGACTTAGCAAAATGCTATCTTTCACACCAAAATTTAGCCGACCTTTATATTGATCTTGGAAATAGTACATATAGAGTCCCAGATTGGGCCATTACAAGAAAGGGGGAGAACTGAAATGGTTCAAATTCCCCAACTAGAAATGATAACCAAAAGATCATCCATTACATAGTATCAAAAATAGGACAAGGGGGAATCTATTTAAGCTTCAGTTTCCTTCCCCTTGTCTAATTTAGTCCTATAGGCTATAACAGCTATAATGACTCGAATGAGGTCTTCATGCCTGTTGACGTGGACGTTAGTGTATCGAATGAGCCACCTGGAATGTTCCTTGGAAAGAATCTTAATGGCATCAGTCTGATCTTTCAGTTCCTCTGTCACTCTGAAAATGCATCCACTCAATTGTTGGAGTTCTGGTATTTTGTCTAGATGAGAGGCAAAATCTTTTGTCAGTTTATGCAAATAACCAGAAAATGAATTCTGCATATTGGCTACTCCGATTATTGCTTTGCCCTGACCACTAGTCTATGATTCTGTATGAAGCCCTAAGAGGAGTTTGAAATCTTTTCTCTACCCTTCTTTGATCTTGACATCTGTTTGTTGCAATCCTACTTCGGCCTAGATGATCATCTCGATCTTAAACTCTAGGCTCTGAAGCCATTCGATCAAAGGCTCATCTCCTTTCTGCAAAATCTTAGCTTTTAGAGCTTCTTTAGTCTTCATCTTTACTACCACATGTAGCATAACTATACATTCCTGGCACTTCACCCTCTCTGATGTGAGAGTCTATAGGTTCATAGAAATGTTATTTCTCTCTACCTCCAACCTTAGAAGGGTGTTACCTAGTTTCTCAACCACTACTAGTCCCTCAAACTCGAGCCTCTCAATCCATCGTTTACCAATCTGACCATAATGCTGGTCCTCTTGCAACTTAGCCAGAATGGCTTGGTTCTCTGTAGCACTGGGGTCAAAGGTATTTTGGGTGCTGGGAACACTTGCAATCAGAGTAAGGATTTGTCTGATGAATTTGGTCAGCTCAGCCACTTCCGCCTTAAGCTGAAATTTGGCAGTCTTGAGCTCCTCGAGCTCTTCTTCTATCACTACATTGGTAGATTTCCACCAATCCACCTTGGTTTCATGACGAGCCAAGCCCATATCAAATGATTGCAACTGAAAGTCTGGAGCAATCATATCTTTGAATTTACCTTCCTTAGTTGGCTTGGCCACTTCCATTGTGAAGTGCCCAGTCTCAAGATCACGACCCAGGGTAGACATTGTCTTCACTTTCTTTTATTTGCTCATAGCAGCTTTGGGCTAAAAGGCTCATGACAGAGTGTCTTTGCTGGAAGACCCTTCTTCCTCCCTCTTCCTCTTGCATTCCAGAGTATGTTCTATCCATGATTCTGCGCTAGTAACTTTGTTGGTAGAAACCAACTCCTCAATGAACAATTTCTTGATGACTGGAGGTGTAGCCTTTGGTCTTGAAGCGAATGGTTTTACTAAAGTAGGAGAAGAGGATACCAATTTGGCTACTAAAGAGACCTTCTATTTATTCCTAGCCTCTCCTTCTGATTCTATGGTTGAAGGAGTATCTTCACCTACTTCCACTATGACAGGAAACCCTCTCCTGGGAGAATCCTGGGTCGGGGTGTCAACTGGTACATCTACTGTGACTACTTTTACAAACTGCTCTAGTTTTGCATCCTTGGTGAGCTCCTTTTTTGTTCCAATATTTGGGAGTGGACCTTCTCCACAAGTCTTCTCCAATGTGATTGTTTTCTCAGGAGATTCATCACCTCCTCTCGCCAGCTAGGTTGATCCTTTAGCAACGGTTGGAATTGTTACCGAAAAAGTGGTTGCAGTACCAATAGTGTCCTTTGCTGGGGTTTGCTGAGTAGGAGGCTTCCTTTCTGATCTCTTCCTTTGTCTTTTATTCCATTCGACCCATTGTTCTTTTCTTTTGTAGATACCCCCCATTAGAGTTGTAAAATCGCTAATGGCTTGGTCCAGCATGGGTTTAGAACTGACGGGGGTGAGCTTTATCTCCTCTAGATATGTATCATCATACATATGATTGTCATCATCTTCTAGCCCCTCTACTGCAATGTTAACATTGAACCTCTTGATTTTTTCAATAGTTAACCAGGCGTAGAATCTCTCTCTACTTTCCAAATCATCCTTACAATTAGCCCAATAGTCTTCAATATCATGTACATGATGAATTGCGTGACTCATTTGCAATACATCCCTGGCATAGTTCACTGGGTCATATTGTGGCCTCAAGACGTCGTAGGTTTCCAAAGAAAACTTCTTTGAGAATTTCTTGAGAACATTCTTTTCCTCTGATCGGGATGCACAGCTGTAAGCTCTAATGGTCATGGGGAAGTTGTATCCATTCTTCTTAGCCTCAACACAGAGTAAGTTCACCTGGAGTGCTTACTTCATTACTTCGATCAACACGATCATATCAGTAGGATACCTGGGCAGCTTCAAAGGGAAATCATCAAAACCTACAAGATGAAGATATGAGAAACCTCTAAATTGAATGAAATAGCATCCAAATTGGCTGATGAAATCCATGGCTTCATGGGAGAATCTCCTTTCTGGACAGCCTTGTAACTCCCTACACAATCTCATTGTAAATGCATCATTTACCCGAAGATACTCAGCATAACTGTTATGTAATTGCAAAGAAGGGAAAAATTCATAACTATTGACATCATCAAGAATTTCCTCTAATCTAGGAAGACCTGGCCAAATTTGGAGTGTAGATAGAATATATAAGAGGACTGAAGACAAGTAAAATTCATTCTGGCATTTAGCTCTATCTAGGGCCTCTGAGAGATTCTCACTTACCATAAGTGCCCAATCAATGAAGTGATGTTGGGAACAGATTACCTGAACCAAGAAGTGATGATCAACAAAATTGAGTGCCTCACTCTCACCTTTGATCCTATGGAGTAACACCAGAATTTCAATGATCTCCAGCTTCAGATTAGTGTCATATAATGTCTTCGACAGCTTCCCTTTGGCACTCTTGGGTTCTCGAAACCATGCTTTCATTATCTCTTTCTTCCAAACTGAATTTTTGGTAGTATATTCAATCACCGCTTGATTGTATGTCATTTCTGAATACTCAGCTTGCTCTGGGATGTGAAGCAAATTCTGGACCAATTCCTTGTCAATAGATAACAACACTGTATCATTAGGTAAGAGAATTTTCCTGGTATCTGGGTTGTATCGAGCGATGCATTCTTGGATCAATTCTGGGGCTTGAACAGCCACGGGAAAATCAGCAGCCTCAACTAATCTGATCTCCTTCAACTCATCCATAATAGGATGTATCTGGTCCACTTTTAATCTATTCTAGAAGTTCTACATGTCAAAGAACTTCCGAGATGTATCTAAAATCTTATGCCATTCAGAAGTAATGTCATTCATTCCATCGAATCCCATGAATCTGGAAGCCATGCTTCTGATGATTCCTATTTGGAAATTAGAAGTATCTCTTAGGGATGCGGGAGCAAGGAATAGCTAAAATATGAGACTTCAAATTCAAAACAATTTGGCAAACAAATGGTAGCTCTTGTTCACAACTTTCAACTGATTTTATAACTTTTGAATTCTTACCGTTTAATGGCCGACTTCCTGTGCCACACGAATGAAAATACCCTAACATTAATGAAAAGCCCGTTAGGAAGTAAAATGGCTTTATTTGAATTAATTACCTTTCTCTTACGGGCCGTTAAGAAATGTCTTTTCACTTTTAGTAACCGCAATGGTAACTTTTCTGAGGTAGCGGAAAATCACTTTTCCACTTCTCCTTTGGTGGAGAAGTGCTTTTGGAGTGCTTTCGGTTTAGAAGATTGCCAGGGGAGAAATTTGGTTTATCAGGATGCCAAAATGGCATGTGTCGATTTCATCTACCTTCTTTATATCTCAGATTCTTTATGAGACAAGTTCTTCCTTGAAATTTCTTCATTTAAATGGTTTGGTGGAAAACATACTTCGTGGGTCAAAACCCGCCTATAGGAGTAGAGAAGTCATTTTCCGCTTTTCCGCCTTTGGCTTATTTCCTCGATTTATTTCTATTGAATCATTCCCTTTGGCTTGTAGAGGTGTAATCCATACACAAAAGCCCTTCTTAAGCCTAAAGGATCCATTTTAGCACTGTACTTCTTGCTGAGACATCACTTAGTAGTTGTCGGCGGAAGATGCACTCTATTGATACTTTTCCTCTAGTGGAGAAGCTCGAACCCAATTTTCGACCAAGCTACAAAATGAAGGATTACGGCTACATACTTCCATTGTGTGTAACACTGATGTTAGAAATCTTCAAACCATGGCCTTTACCAGATTGGGAACTTAACCTACCTGATGAAAACATAAACTTGGATATAGATTCCCTCCAGCTTACAAAAGAGAAGGTAATTGGGAAAAATCTGGTAAAGGCTCCCTAGCTTAAGGGAAAGTTTTCTAGACTTAGACTCAGTACTAACAAGAAGCTTTCAAGACCAACACTATACATTAAACACTCACTTTTGTCTGAAAGGTATGCGAACCAAAAGTGGGGCAACATACATCAATGAACACTACATGTAGAAGGAAAGGAAAATTCCTCAACTTGGCAAAATGAACTTACACAAGGCACACCTTATAGTGGAATCCAAAATTATGTCAGTCTCCTAAGAAAGGTGTTTGGGTTTCCCTAGGAAAAAAATTTGGAGACATGGATGGTCCTTTTCATCAAGATCATCAAGGTCGGGAAGGAGAAGATTGATTGGGACAAAATCATAAGTGACTTCTTCCATGAGTAGCTAATAGTGGTCAAAATAAATCCTAAATTTTATATGACCTCATATTTGGTCTATTTACTAGAAACAAAAGAAACCTTCTTATGACTAAAAATGGTTGGTTCACTCACATATGAAAGGTCTCGAGTCTATTCTCACTACCCCAATCGACCCTCAAAAGAAGTGCAAAGAAGCCAAATTATGCAATAATAAATAATGCATTAATTTTTGTACTCATTAGGGATATTGAGGGAGATTTTGTGAATACAATCCCCCCTAAATATTTTATTATGATCAAGAAGTTTAAAAATTCTACATTTAGTTCCAAACCTTCAGATACATTAGGGTGGTGGGATGCACTTTTTATCCAACTAAGCTCCCAAGGTACCCTTCTAATAGAGCTATTCTTATGGAGCTATGTATATAGGTGGAAATTTCACAAATATTGAATGATAACAAGCATAAATCTTGCTTTAGATTCCCCATTAGGGTAGTATCTCACTACACCTGGGACATGAAAATAGCTAAGTCAGTAGGGTCATAATGGATTGAGTGTCTCTTGGATTAAATTACTACAATAAGAGTAAAGTTCAACCTTGTGATGAGAATCCATTTCAAGCATGAGCATTATCTCGAGGACCATTGGGCCAATTTCATATATAAATATGAGGTCAAGGTGAGAGATTATTGCATGGTGGATCTAGATCTAGCCCAATATTCCCAAGCTTAGAATTTCTAGGAATTTGTCCTTTCCTTTTGGTAGAGATGACTATTGTGAGTCTTCTTGAGAACTTGCTAGAGAAAACTCTTTATAGTTTGTTGGAGCAAGCTCTTCTTGAGATTTTTCAATTTTGTTTTTCATTGGTGTCTTGGTGTTCAAATCAAAGTCCAAACACCCATCATCTAGGGTACTTTCCCTCTCAATATATGAATCCCAACTATAGTCATTAGAGTTGGAAATTGCATCTGATGCCCATTGCGATATTTGAAATTTTCATTCTTGATAAGGAATCCTGGTAAGAACATGTGAATTTAGAGTTCTCTTTATGATGAATGTGACAATACACTACTAATAACATAAATGTGGGATTTGTATCTCTACATAGGTATTTCATGTTCTCGGTCATCTTCTGTATGAACTCTTGAAAGGCACCCTCATTGGGATTAAATTCCTACAACCCCATGACCGGGAAGCCTTCAAAATTATTGTCCTCTATTGTGTGATTCAGCTTATAAACCCCAAGGTTTGATTGAATGTAAGAAATCTCAATAAGGGTGTTGTATTTTTTAATCATGTTTTTAAGCTTGTACTTTTCATTCATCTTGATTTTATAATTTAGACCTCTCTATGATATCCATAAGTGTATGGAGCCCATAGATAACCAATATTTCATACATCTTGTCCATTATTTACTCAATATAATCCCATACAATTCTAGGATTTCTAGACCATGGATGTCAATATATTCATGTACCCTTGGATCAAAAACCATCTAAATATGAACATCCTTCAAAAGCTGAACCACCTTGAATTATGTTTTGTCTAATTGTATGAGCACTCGGTTGACTAGTTAAGATGTCATCCCTAACTTCTTACAGATTGAATAGGGAATGGCATTGAAAGAATCTTTGGAATATATGAGACAATTGTGCAAATGTTTCTCAAAGGTTCTCACACTCAAGAAAAAGGGTGATACCTCCATCTTATATTTGAACATAGTGGGTAAATGTTTCAGCTCCATTAATATTGGAGACTCGGGTACATGTGGATTTTTTTGAAGTATTTCTCTTTGAATGATTGAGTGATTTAAGAAAAACTCTCTATAAGATGGGAAACTATGGATTATATCATACATTGATTGTTTGGATTGGTTTTATTTAGCTCTTCAATGATGTTGTATCTCTCATGTACTGAAGTGAGATTTCGTACAATAGTGGGTGTATTTCAAGCTTGAAGTAGATGTACTTGATCCTTTTTATGGAGTGTAATCATTACTTTCACAAGGATTAAGTGGAGTTAGATCCAAAGCCAGAGGAATTCCATTCGTGAGAGGTTCCTTTCCACTCCATAATTTGTAATTTCTCTTATTACTATTTTAAAATGTATGCACTTCATAATACTTAGGTTCATTCTTCCTTTGGAATGAGAATATGAATTTATCTTTTGCAGATTGTGCATTCTTACTTAAGAGGATGTAGGAATCTAACATCATTGCATCAAAGGACAAGGAGACGTGATCTTGATTTCATAGTGCATCTCTAAACTCCCTATCATGATACACATGATAACCTTGGGGCCCATTTATAGATCTTGAAAAATTAACTTTAGCACATTCATAAGCATTCACATTGTTAGCTAGTACACTTTTTTTAGGCAAGTATTACAGGTGCTATTCAATCTTAACTATCTAAAACTCCTAGGAGATATTTTCTATAATAATTATAAATCTAGTTTTGTGAACTAAAATTTTGTGGGTGAGAATTTGGGGAAGTAACAACTCTAGAGTAAGTCGATTGGGTATTTGAAAAATAGAGTTTTATTTTAGTGAGCTCATTGATGACTTGAGATAAGGTCATTTTCATTTTCTAAATCTTAATAACTAGGAAATTATTAAGCTCTTTTGAAGGTAGAGTTCACTACTCAAAGAATGCAAGTTTATGAGCCTCATATCCTAGGTAAGTTATTGTTGGTGGTTGAACAATAGGAGTAGGGGTATATGATATAGCTTGGGTGTATGATTGACCACTACATGATTCATCACTAAAATAGGATTTCCCATCCCTGCATCTCAAAATGAAGGCAATCCCCCAAATTTTTCACTAGCTTGAGGGTCCATCTCCTTGGTAAAGATGATGGCTTCATTACACACCTTCTCTATATATTTGATGTTCATGGGAAGATAATTTTTAGAAAAATGGACATCAAGGGTTGAAAAGGCCTAATGTACACTTGAACTGTAGCATCTATAGGCATGGTTTATGGACCTTCAAGCTTCTCATGCATCCTATGAAATTATTTGCTAAACATGACAAGGGGTACATACCAACTTGTTGGTTTAATTAAGGAATTTTACCTTGGTTATTTGTCATATAGGTCCTAATTACACTTTACTTAAGCTTACTTATGGAATGGCATAGGATTAGTTGGATCATTTCAACTTTATGCAGACTTATCATGTGTTCATTTTATTATATCCACTTATACTAGATGGTCTTTTCCACCTTTAGTAGATATGTGACGCCACCTTATTTCATTGATCCACCTTTTGTGGTGTTATCAAACTATCACATATCCACCTTTTGTGAAGTGGTAGCTTTTCATGTTGTTTATCATGTAATGAGACAACAACACTTGTCATTGTATCATTCACTCCTTTGTGCTCACCTTGGTTATACAACCAAGGGTCCTCCTATGTAGTATTAATTCTGGTTGAGTCAATCATTCCAGTTGAGTCAGTCATTCTGGTTGAGTCAATCAATCCAATTCATCAATTCTATTGCATTATTGATAGGAATGTAGTATATTCCTTTCATGTTCATTTTATCATGTTTTTGTTCTTTCAATTTTGTCTATAGATCTTTGGTGGCTACCTTCATAGAAAAATCATACATAACTAATTAAGTGATTGAGTAAATCTCATGAATATACAAATGACTCTTAAATCTGAAATTTTATTCAAATTCAATAAAATTAGTAGCATCTACACATTGAGATTACAATACCAAATGTATACAGAGTTCAAATGAATAATTCCCAACCATTATTATAGACTAATATGTAGTTTAAATAGAATTCAAATTACAAAATTGTCAAACTAACTAGGATTTCTAAGCATTATTTTGAGGTGAAATAAAATAGAAATAACATATTAAGTAGTCAAAAATTCTCCTAAAATATCAAATAATGGATACATAATTTTTTATAGAGTTTACAACTAAGAATGGGTTGTATTTATTCTAGATTGTGCCCTAAAATTCTTGAGATTTAATTCATAGTTTGGCATTTGAAGTGTAGCTCTTTCAAATCCACTTTTCCAACAACTTTCTTAATTTTCTCCATCAAAAACTATAGTTTATTGTCTACACAAACCTTGGGGAGATTTTGAGACATGTTGGCACTAATCTAGGAATAAACTTATAGCCCAAAAATACCAAAAAATTTCAAAAATGGTACTACACTTCATGCTTGTGTTTTTCACCTGCTAGTTGGTACAAGATCTTCAAATATTATTTCAAAATCCTTCTTTATGATTTTAGAGATTTACAACATGCTTTGGAAAGGAAGCATTAAAATAATTTATGACTTCACATATTTCATTAACATCCGGGATCCTCATATACTCACCTTAACTTATTGATTCCTCTTAAACTCCTTTAGCTTCTTATTGACATTTTCAAACTCAGGTAATTCATTTGTCATGTTTGACAATTAATGGTTCACCACCATCATCCAATCATTGATTTCATTTATGCTAGCTCCACACAATGTTCTCTTAGAGTATTATATGATATCATTTATGCTTCTCATTTCCTCTTTCTCCTATGACTGACAAAATGTGCATGAGATTGCTTTCACAGAGTCTTCAGCATGTTGCATAAGAGTGTTGATTGATTCCCTTTGAGAAGAAAAAAAATTTCTCTTTTTTCTACACTCCTTCACAATCAACTTTATTTCCCTCGACCATTATGTAGGTGAATTTATATCCTATGGACAAAAATTAAGGCTTCTAGTAATTTGTCCACACTCATCGTCTTCACTATTCTCAACATTGAGATGAAATCTTCCTACATTATCATAGTTGCCTATATCCCCAAACCTTCTTCATTTGAAATCATGTCCGTTAAAATTTGTAGTTTCTTAGCCATGGACATTTACAAAATGAGCACTACCCTTATGCTTTCCTCACTTTTTTTCTTTGTCTTTTGTCATTCAGTATATGCTTTCAAAAAGTGGTCAACTTGAGAAAATTGACCTCGAGCTTATAGACAACTTATAGACTAGAAACAAGATTATTAGGGTTGATAGGGGCCAAAATTTGAGGGATGAACCCTTTAGATCTGCCACTTGCATTTTTGGGTTCACTTGATTATCCTCATCATTGCACATCCTTCTAAAAATAATTGTTACAACATGATGTAGTAATTCCTTCTCTCCCTCTTGGGTGATTACCCCTAGATCTCTTTCTTCCACTAGATAGTCTTTTTTTAGTCATATCCCCTTCAAGTTTGTTTGTATGTGGTACAAATATTTGGGTTTTCTAGTGACCCCTAGTGTTTGAAGATACATAATACATTCTCTGTATTTTTATTTGTGGCTTCTCTTGAAAGGCTCTCCCTAAAACTCAAAAATGCTAGACTACTATTTCCTTGTAATTTTTCTTTTGTATGGACAACCTTGGATAACTACATGGGAGTTGTGTTAGAGGTGTGAGGATAGTATGCTTCCATTTTAAATAGCCAAAAAAGGTGTGTGACGTAAAACATAAGAAGGTTAGGGCACAAAAGTTGCTTGAAATTGCTCCTTATCACTATTGTTATTCAAAATCAAGGGTTACAAAGCAAGAGAAGGAATTATCTATTTATGAACATTAAATAAAGTGATACTAATGATGTATCACTTGATAAGGTCTGGTACTTGCTAATTTATCCGTTCGGGTGTAGGGCTTTCAGAGTATTATGGGTGGTCATGTCACCACAATACTTGGAAATATTCTCAAAGGTTTGATCCTTGAAAAAAATAGGATATGTCCTTTAGGGAATTGGGGTGTCAAGTTACCTTGACGTACTTGACACTTCAACACACTAAACTATAAAACAAAAAATAAGGTGAAATGGGGGCTTCGAGGGAATTTGTGTAGGAAAGATGGCAGTGAACAACTAAGAGGGGGGGTGAATCAATTGTTCCTTAACTTCAAAACCCTTAAAAATTGAAAAAATTATTCCTTAACTTAATGAGTTAAGCTTGCATGCATGAATTCAAAATACATCCACAACACATAACACAAATATTTTTATTGTGGAAACCCAAATGGGGAAAACCACGGCGGGGCATGAACCCACAATAATTTAATACCTTGTTAGAAGTACAACTTATTACAAAATAGGAATGCACATGCATCCAGGCACATTTCCTAGGGCTCACATGCTCAATATTCCTTGAGCTACAACCCAAAGGAAAACTTACAACCTTACAAGACCACAACAATGGCCGGTTCAGATAATAATCTAAGATTTATGAATTGTATAGTAGCATCTACCTTATGTCAAGGTCAATTCCAATGAAGCACGACATAGATCTCTATTCCAATCCTCTCTAACTCCTTTAGAGGATTGATTCAACCTTTAGTAGATATGTACAACTTCTTTACAAGAAATCAAAAGAAACCACAATCATCCACACACAATGTTTGCCCTAATTCATTACCCTTTATCAAGAACTTGGTCGACAAAACCTAACTTTCAAATTTTCATTTCACCATGCCAAAAAAAATAATTTTGATCAATTATTTCAACCATAACATATATTTGATCCTTATCAAACACCCAGAGATCATAATAGTGCCTTAAAATGTCTTATTGATTGATCATAAACCATTTTTCCAATCATGTCGTCCAAGAATACAGAAAAAATCAACATCAACTAGAAAATACTTCAAATCTCATCGGCATGATCGATGTAGAACACCAACTCAATAGGAACACAATCCAAGAACATCCTTAGGCATCATGAATAACACACAAACAATCAAATCCATCCCATCCATTTGATTTGTCATTATTTAATGCTTAAACCCCAAAAACATTGTCAACTACCTCTGTGATAATAAAAAATATACCTTACATATCTCTGAATCACAAAGCTTTTGAGTTTAAGACACCTCACCATTTCCTAATCATATTCCCACATGTGCAACCAAAAATATCAACTTGAGCATTCTTACTGAAGTGATCTCTATGACTTTGTAACTTTATTGGCAGATAGGAAAATATCCAGTCACCATTGGTGATCTCATAACTCACGCAAATATACATATCAACCCCTAAAACTTTACATGGAACAATTAGACAACCTCAACATAATCCCATCAGGTGTGTGACTCCTCATCTATGGAAAATAATCCTCGTCGCACCTTTGAACATGTTGCACCACTGTCCAAATTTCTTAAAAGATATGTTGACATCAATGAAAACATATCCAAACTTTCCAAAAATCTCCCCCTTTGGCATTGATCAAAACATGTGAAGGGAAAAAATTAATGTAATCATAAACCAACACAATCTCCATCTGAGATGAGAAAACAATAATACTAGAAAAAATATCCACAATATTCATGATTATCTTTCAGCGTCTCTCTAACTCATCTTCCTTTAGGATCTCTCTATCTATGTTCCCCTTGGAAGAAAACTTCCCTTGGTTCCAATCTAATTACATACTCTTCTTTCCATAAGTTTCTCCCCCTTAGATATGCACTCTTCTCCTAATTGAAGCTCTTTCTTATGTGAAATTATATATCTTATTTTTCACATGCTCTTCTCCCCCTTTGACATTAATGACAAAGGCATCTCTCTACTCTTATCAATCATGCATGCATTTTTTAGCATCAAACATAGCTAAATAACTCACTTACCATGCTGATTTCTCCCCTTGATGAGTAGCCTTCAAAACATGAATCTGGGTTGAATGATATCTCCATGAAGTCCTCTGGATTGATGCAATCCTCTACATCTTTAGTTCTGATCATGAGGGAAAATCACCCTTAACTTGCCTCTGAGATGTGCAAGAGTAGATTATTTTTTCGTATTATCCTTACTCTTCTTTCTCTTTGACTTATTTCTAAACTTTTGTCCTTTATCCATTCTTATCTTCTCTTTTCTTGTGTCATCTTTCTACATTCTTTTTATATTCAAAACTTTCTTATCCATTTTCTTCTTCTTGATCTAATCATTCTTCTACACCTTCTTGTCCATCCCTACCAAACCATATTTGTTCACTTCTTGCTTCTGAAATATTTAACAATGTATTCACATATGTTACATCTGAAACATTTAATAATCTTTTGTCCACTTTCTTCATTCTTCTTTGCAGAAAATTGACATCTAAATTTTTCCCTTTTGACAATATTATTCTTCTTTCTCACACCACTACATATACTTGAGTCATGGTTATGCCCTTTGTAACTAGAAAAATTATTTTTCTTTCTGCAATACATAGCTTTATGACAAAACTTACCATAAACAAAGCACTTACCACTAAATTTATGAGTTTCAAGTAGTCTTGTTGAATTCTTCTTAGTTTCATTCATCTGTGTTTTATTTTTAGGCTTTTCTTGACCATACCTGGAACTTTCTCATTTCTCAAATCTAACACCACTCTTGTTTACTGAATTCCTTTGACTTTCAATAAATGAATCAAGTTTGGCTGAATAGATCATGAGTGTCTCCATGTAGTCATTTTCAATCACAAGCTCTTCTTCAATATCTTTATCCCAATGATCATCATTTGGTTCAAACCCTGAGATTAGGAAAATCTGATCTTCAACAATCCTTCTCCTAGTCTAAACACCTTTTTTCCTATCACTAATATTTGTTCTTCAGAACGGTTTATTCTTACATACCTCGGTGTCTTTTCCTTTGCAACTAATTTTTGTGTTTCTTCTTCTCCACTTGTATAAGCCTCATCATTTTCACTCACTGAAACACTTGGAGCTTGGGTCTAAACTTGTTGTTGGTGTGTCTAGTTATCACTGGAATTTTGATCATCATAATCATATCCAGAAGATCAGTATAGATTCTCAAAGTTCTCATCCACTTTGACATTAGTACTCCACCATTTTCTTCAACCTCTTATTGTAGCACCTACATGCCTTGCTTTTGGTAGAGTATCCAAGGAACAAACCTTCATCACTTCTTGCATAAAACTTTCCTATTTCATCATCTCTTTTGATGTATCATCTACTACCAACAATTCTAAAGTACTTGACAGCAGGCACATTTCTAAATCAAATTTCATAAGGTGTATTATTAGTGTTTCCTTTTATTTGCACACAGTTGAGAGTATATATTGCAATTCTAACTACTTCTTTCCAAAATGTTTGTGGAACATTCCCTTCAAGAATCATGGTCCTAGTAGTGTCTATAATGGACCCATTCTTCCACTCAACAACTCCATTCTGTTGTGGAGACCTAGGAGCAGATAATTGTCTCTTTATTCAATGCAACTCACAAAAATAATTGAACTAGCTCGATGTGAATTCTCCACCTCTATCTAATCTCAGATATTTCACCTTCAACCCTGTCTTAGTCTCAACCATGTTCTTGAAGATCTTAAACTTATTAAAATATTCAGACTTCTCCTTCAATAATGTCACACATACCATCATTGAATAATCATCAATGAGAAACATGAAATATTTATCACCTTGCATGTTTCTTATCTTAGAAAGACCACACTAATCAATATGAACAAGATATAACAATCCATTTGAATTTTCAATATTAGAGTGGAAAGTAACTCTTGTTTGCTTACCCAATTGACATTCCTTACAAATAGTATTATCATGTTTCTTCATCCTAGGAAAATCTCTAACAATAGAAGAAGAACTTATTGCCACAATATTATCAAAGTTCACATGACAACCATTTATGCCACAACCAGCTTTCATCTATTTGAGTAATCAAACAACTCTTCTAACCACTATTCAAAAGAAATATGTTATGTCTTGTCTTTGATCATGTTGCAAACTCCTTCCAATAGTCATTCAAGGTCTTGCACTTGTCATTCTTGAAATTTGTGCCATATCCTTTCTCCATCAACTGCCCAACACTAACAATATTATGTTTCAAACCTTTTACATATAATACATCATTTGCATTATTCTTTCCATCTAGAGAAATGGAACCTCTACATCGGATCATACCACTAGTATTGTCTCCCCATCTCACAATACCACCATCATACTTCTCATATCTCAAAAATTTTCTCTTGTCACCAATCATATGGTGAGAGAAACTGTTGTCTATTAAAAATTCATCCTTTTTAACAACTTGAGTAGCTAGGGCTTTCTCTTCAACAATAATGTCAGTAGAACTAGTAGGCATAGGATCTGTAGGCTTATAATCTTCTTCTTTGATAGCAATGAAATTAAATTCATTATTATGCTTGTCAGGATTATCAAATTCATCATCGATAACTCCATCATCATCAACAACAAAGTAGCATTTCACCACGATAGTAGGCTTATTATTCTTAAATTTAGGAACCATATCTACACAACTAGATGCAAAGTGTCTCATCTTATTGCATGAGAAAAACTTGAGGGGCATCTTTCCTTGTACTTACCAAAACCTTTTGGTAGTTTTCTTGCACTTAGTTCTTCCAACTCTTGAAGTTCCCTCTCTTCCTCTTCAATTTCTTTCATCTCTTTCTCATATCTTAACATTATCCTAGTGGATACTTCTCCTAGATCAGATCTTTGCACGCTCTTTCTAGATACAATATATTTAAATGTTTTCTCAACGTTATTCAATGCACCACCAAAATTTCTTAACTCAAAAGCGGTAAGCTTACAAATCAGCTTGTCTCTTTTTATAGGTGTCACTATCTGAATCTCTTTAATGGCTGCAACTTTGTGTTTATAGGCAGGGGGTAAAGATCTCAGTATTCTAGCAGCAATCTCCTCCTCTTCTAAAGTACTTCTAGCATATCTAATATCACAAACCACTTCATTCACCTTAAGCATGAAAGAGGAAACCCTCTCATCTTCACTTGTATTCAAAGCTTCATACTGTCCCTTCAGTCTTTGCAACTTGGCAATCTTGAATTCCTTGTCTCCTTCATACAAGGTGTGCAACTTCTAACAAATTTCATTAGAAGTTTCTAACTCCATGATATTTTCCATTTCAGAATCATTCAAGGCACTCAACAAAGCTTCCTTAGTCCTAATGTTTGTTTTAGCATCATTGATCTCTTGTGGTGTAGTATGATTTACAAGAGCAATATAAGTAGACTTGGTAATCCTCCTAAAATCTTCATCGATGCATCTAAGATGGGCAATCATACAAATATTCCACAATGTGTAGTTGGTGCCATCAAACCTTGGAATTTCCTTCTTGTATGTTACCATCTTCAGATCTCCCTCAAGTTGCTATACTTCCTTTAAGGGATTAGACTCTGATACCAATTGTAGGAAATATGGCAGCAAAAAACTAAGACGGGGGGGATGAATCAGTTGTTCCCAAACTTCAAAACCCTTAAAACTTGAAATGCTTATTTCTGACCTTAATGAGTTAAGCGTTCATGCATGAATCACAAATACATCCACAACACATAGCATAGCAATTTTTATCATGGAAACTCAAATGGGAAAAACCACAGTGTGTCATGAACTGACAATAAGTCAATGCCTTGTTAGAAGTATAACTTATTATAAAAGAGGAATGCACATGCATTCATGCACACTACCTAGAGATCACTTCTCAAAATGGATCGGGCTACAACCTAAAGGAAGACTTACATGCTTACAAGACCACTACAATGGTCAATTAAGACAACAATCTAAGATTTATGAAATGTATAGTAGCATCTACCTTATTCCAAGGTCAATTCGAATGAAGCACAACACAAATCTCTATTCCAATCCTCTTTGACTCCTTCAAATGAGAGATTCAACCTTTAGTAGATCTGCACAACTTCTTTACTAGAAATCACAGATGTCCACAATAATCCACACACTTGCACACACACAAGTTTTGTCCTAATTCATCAACCTTTATCAAGAACTAGGTCTGCAAAACCTAACTTTAAAATTTTCAATTCACCACACCAAAAAAAAAAAAATTTGATCAAGTATGTTAACCAAAATATATCAAACACCTTGAGATCATAACACCGCCTTAAAACATCTTACCGATCAATCATAAACTGCTTTTCCAATAATTTTGGCTAAGAACACAGGAAAAACCAAAATCAATTGAAAAAATATTCAAATCTCATCACTATGATTGATGTAGATCACAAACTCAGTAGTAACACAATCCAAGAACATCCTTAGGCATCATGAATAACACACAAACAATCAAATCCATCTCATCCATTGGATTTGCCAGCATTTTATGCTTAAACCCCAAGAAAACTGTCAACTACCTTTGTGACAATAAAAATATGCCTTACAGATCTTTGAATCACAAACATTTTGAGTTAAGGCCACCTCACCATGTCCTAATCACATTCCCATGTGTGCAACTAAAAATATCAACTTGATCGTTCTCACCGAATCAATCTCTGTGACTTTATCACTTCACTGGTAGATAGGAAAATAGCCAGTCACCATTTGTGGTCTCATAACTCACCCAAATCTATATATGTTAATCCATGAAACTTTACATGAATTAAGTAGACAACATCAAAATTATCCCATGAAGTGTGTGACTCCTCATCTGCAGAAATTGATCCTCATCGTACCTCTGAACATACTGCACCACTATCCAAACTGCTTAACAGACATGCTGACATCAATAAAAACATATACAAACCTTCCAACAATTGGGGCATTAAGGTTCTTAGTTAACTCTTAGATCCTCAATTCTCCAATTAGTGAAAGCCCAAAAAGAAAAAATAAAAAAAGAAAAAAATGAGGAAACTAAAAAGAAAAAGGAAAAGAGGAAAAAAAGGGAAAATGGGGGTCCTCGCTAGGTCAACTGATCAAGTGGGGTATGATTTTTTGTTAGGTACAATTTTTAGCTTCCTTCAACATGGTTCTCTCCATCTCTTGGAAAATCCTATTATTTCTTTCCACAACTCCATTTTTTAAGTAGGTATAGGAGCATATAGATGCCTTTCCATTTTGTGCATTTCATAAAATCATATCAAAATCATTTGAAGTGAGCCCACCTTCTCTATCAGATATTAGACACTTTATTCTCAAGTTCATTTCATTCTCAATCATTGCCTTAAAGGACTTAACCTATTAAATGTTTCTATTTGTTCTTTAAGAAATGTTACCTATTTCATCCTAGTAAAATCATCAATAAGCAACATCAAATACTTATAGCCTAGGAGACATATGGTGGGTTTGCATAGATCAATATGGATTAGCTCAAAATGTCTTCTAGAAAAGTGCTCCTTGGTCTTTAAACTTGTCTTTTTTTACTTTGTGAACTTGCATTCCTTGCATGATGTATGTGTAGGCTTCACAATCTTTTACATATCTCTTAGTGCATGTGTAGAAAAGATCTTCACAAGGCTATCAAAATTGATGTGCCCTATTATCCTTTGCCATAGCCAACTATCATTTGATTTTGTCAACAAGACACTTTCTTCTTTTTGTGTCCTTTATATGATATCCATTTCCATTAATCTTAGATCATTTTGCCAAAAAAATTCCAAATTTTTTTAAAATTTCACAACCACCATCATGGAATGTAAGATTGTATCCTTTTTTCACATTTATCCTACACTAAGAAGGTTTTTTTCGAGACTTTTGACATAGAGAACATCATATGCTTTATGCTACCCATCAATACTTATTATTTTCTTTTCCACAAATTCTTGCAAAAACATTAGCATCAAACTTAAGTAATCTTCCATCCCATTTTGCAAGATTAATGAATTTTCTCTTATTATCAGTAATATGATTTGAACATCCACTATAAATTACCCTAGAATTTTTCTCCTCTTTTGCATGAAAGATAGTAAACATAGATCTCTTTGTCAACTAGGAAATTGGGAAGTTAGAAACATACATGATAAAGGGAACCACAAAGCTATGAAATCATGTAAAATCTATTCCTAATCACACCAACAGACCATCAAACATTCCTTTGATGAAGCCTTGTTGTTATCTCTTTCTTATCTAATTTTATGTTTCTCTCAAGTAGACAAGTGCACCTACAAAATGAAAGCAAGTATGGACATAATGATGGCGAGCATACTTGAATTGTGGTTCTAAATTGATAGAAGGAAATTATAATTGTGGTTCTAGAAATGAAATAAAATGAGTCCCATTTATAGAGTTTTGGAGCTCAAAATCAACAGACAAGATCAAAATCCAATCGACGCTCAAGATTGCCTTTGAAGACTCCAAATTAGAAAATGACATGATTTATGAAAAATTGGATTGTGCATTGGAAAATGACACAGTTATGACAATTTATGACAAATTGATTAATGATTTTGGAAAGTGGCATATTATGACAAGATTGATTTGTGAATTTGGAAAATGGAAAATTTAATGACAAATTATAAGTTGCATTTGGAAAATGACAATTTATGACAAATTTAAGAGTGATTTGGGGAGGAGAAAATAGTGGGAGGAAAGATGATAAACTAGTAGGAATTTCAAATGAGAAAATTAAGGAAAATTTCATATGAGGGAAAAGTGAGATTGAGAGAAAATTTAGGGACTATGACATGAGTTAGAAATCAGAGGAAATTTAATGATTAAAATTTATTAATTCCCTCGTATTTTAGGAAATCAGCCAATTAATTAAATAAATTTAATTAATTATGGGAAAAGGGTGGTAAATAAATATGATTTATTTACCAAGACATGAGACCGTAGGATAAGGAGTTGAATTTATCGTTATTCACCCCTAAAGAATTAATCGACTAATATGATCATTTAATTGGAAAGGTGGTGAAGAATAAGTTGATAGGATATGATGAAAATTAGTGATTAATTAAATAATTTTTATTATTCAGTTAATGAGGAATGACACAATATTGGTGAATGATAAAATCAAACACACAATATAGAAGACATGTTAAAAAAGGGAGCTCATAAGTGTTGACAATTTTTTAGTGTCTACACTCTTAGTGCTATAACTAGCTTTCAGAGTGTAAGACTTCTTCAAACAAATTTTATAATAAGTAGCATTGTTTCCAACATTTAGAACCATGAAAAGACATTATTTTCTATCTTCATTAGGTGTACAAGGTTTCTAATCTTATAATGAATAACTATCTTCTTTAGCATAATAACTTCTTTTCAGGTTGTTTCCTCTAGAATTCTTGTGACCGCTATCTTATTCTCTTTAAGGATATTCAAAAGAATAATGATCAATTTTTCCACAATTGATACATTTGAAGGCTAACATACCTTTGTATTTGGAAATTCCCTTTTTCAATAACCTAACAAATTTTTCTTCTTCATCATTGTTATTCAAAATCCAATCATACAACAAAATAGGCACCAAAACAGAAATCTGCATGTTTATATCACCCAGTTAAAATTGTCTTACAGTTTTTGATGATTTGCATTCACTTACTACATTTATTATCAGATTTTCATTTTAGGTACTCTAAGTATTGATCAAATTATTACATATTCAAAATTCATCATTGATCATTACATTGTGCATTCATAAGAATGTAGTACAGATGTCCTTTGATTCATATTTCATGTTTCAATAAACATAGTACATTGCAAATGAAAGTAAACAACTGAGGTATGGAATAGGGGTCCCATGCATTGCCTTGTATTTGTCTTGTATCTGCTATTAGTTTGGTCAGGTCTCCATCTACATCTAGGTCACTCCCGAGTCTCCATCAGCATTCAGGTCCGTAGGGCAAAAATCTGCATGAAAGAGGAAAAAGGAAAATGGTTAGATCCTGATGGATCTAAGCAATGCAAGGAAAAGATTACATACATCAATTATCTACTTGTGTCTGCATATCATTCTGGAGTAATAAATGTAATAAGAAAACATAAATCAGCACTCACTATAAGATAGTGTTAAAGGGACGTGTTTTGAAACATGAAACCTTTCACTTCTAACATCTATTGTAGTGTATGTTTTCAATTTTGAACA
>MU225390.1:208728-227061 GCA_018584345.1 Thuja plicata
ATATATATATATGTATGTATGTATGTATGTATGTATGTATGTATGTATGTATGTATGTATGTATATAATTTTAAATGGGTTTTAGTTATAATTTAATATTTAAATGTTGAAATGTGCCTTACAAGTATTGACTGTGTAGGCAGTTATGTAATTTGATTGTTTGGGCCTTTTGGGAAATTATAAATATTATCTATTATAATTACTTTAATTGTTTTAAGTGGGATGAATAGTAATTGATTTTTATATTAGAGAAAGTAGAGTCATTTTACACTGAGTTTTAATTTTATGATTTTTCTCTCCCAAAACCCTCATAACATTTTTAGAATTTTTGATTGGAAAGCATTTAACAAGAACATTTTTGTGGTAGGAGCTCGTCAAATTTGTCTTGAGGGATTTAAATGGTCATTCAAAGGATTTTTCCTCCAATTTGGTGTGCACAAAATGGATTTGTTTTGAAAAAATTTCTCAAGTTTGAGGTATGGGATTGTCAACCTGTGCAACATCAATTTCTCAACCAAATCCTTCAAGAAAAGATTATCAGAACTATCACTGTCAATGACAACATTGCACACTCTATCTTGTACCTTGCATCTGGTTCTAAACAAATTATTTCCCTCTAAATACTCCTTTTGTTCTCTATTATATAGGATTCTTTGAGTCATCAAGGTTCATCCTTCCTCTGCTTGGTTGTCATTTACTAATCAAGTGGACTCCTCATCTGCAAATGTTGTTCACCTACTACCTTTCACCCCCTTCTCAGAGTTGCCTTAATTTCACTCAAAGGCTCAATGCCCTGCTTCACCACGTTTACAATAAGTGCCATTAAACTTCCATCTTTCACAACTACCTTGTCCTTCACTACGATAGGAACTCTGATCATTCCTCCTATAATAATCATTGGCCTTGGTTTCTAACTCAATCCTTCCTTGATCTGTAGAAGATCTACCAAATCCATCATTAGTAATAGGTCAACCTCTTAGAAATCTTCCTCTTCGACTTCTTTTCCTTTGCTCAAGCCTTCGGTTCAACTTTTCTTTAGCCTTCAAGGCCCACTTGTAAGCTTCTCCCACACTCCTAACCTGTATCAAACTAATTTCATCTTGTATTGACACCCTTAATCCATTAAGATAGTGAGCAACTTGTTCAACTTCATCATCTACATAACCAGATATGATATTCAGCTTATAAAACTCCTTAGTGTAACCCTTAAAACTTAAGTCCTTCTACTTCAAGTTCTGGAACCTCTGAAACTAACTTATATGGTAATCTCTAATTAGAAACTTAGTCTTTAATTTATGCACCATTCTATCCCAATATTTGATTTTATCTTTACCTCTTCTTTGTCAATAAATGTTCCCATCATAACAATGCATGTCCTTTTAACTTGGTACAAGCATATTTTACTTTCTTCTCCTCACTATTTTCTTCAAGTTCAAAGTACTTGTCCATCTTTGTGATCCAATCTATCAATTCATCTGAATCTAGATTTCCATGATTATCAGGTGGATTGAAATGAGGTCTCTTATTCACATTGGTCAAGGCTATAATGAACCTCTCATCTTCTTGATTCAACTCTGGTTACACCTCATTGTTCACTCCTTCCCTTGTCTGGTCCTAATTATGTTCATCTCCTACTTCATCACTTACATCTTCTATATGTTGTCCTCTCTTCTAAGCAATTTCCACCGCTTCCAATCTAGCACAAATTTGCCTCAACAAATCCAAGACACTTGGATCTACATTCCTTTCTCCACCTCTAGTGTTCCTCCTGGACATCTTCATAATCTTCAGCAGTTGTAGGTTCGACCCTCTCTTCTACCATGCAATAAGAAAACGCTAGGTTGCAAAAAACCTTGCTCTGATGCTACCTGATGCAGCCAAGGACAGTGGGAACTAACTAAGTCCAACCAATCCTTGAAGCAAAAGTACAACAATAGAAGCAAAAAAAAACAAGAGGAGATGAATGCAAGATCAACCTTGTTATTATTGAATAAACAATACAAGCGCAACTACAAGCCGAGATACTTTCCAGGCATACAAACATGATTAGAACCTTCAATAAGTTATATTTTTATACCATCTATAATCAACAACAACTAAATGAACATTTAGTAGGTATTTTCTTCCATTCAATCTATTGATCAAAATATTACGAGTGCTAAACTACTGTTATGTTATGTCTCTCTCCTATATCCTATGCAAGATAATTACAAGAGTATATAAGGCCTTCGCAAACAACAGGTCAGCCAAGAAAGATTACTTTTTCCAATGAAAAGAAAAAGTATTACACAGATAGGTCATGACCAAAAATCATAAGGATCTTCATCCAATGAGTTCAATATGAAATGTGATCCCTCAAGAAGGTCAGCCACAAATGTGAAATCATCGAGAAATGAGTCATTAGGCTTTGCCAATTGGGAAAAAATTTCACGAGATTGGAAACATGAAGACTAGCCAGAAATGTGAAGAACATGAAAGTCTTGCCAAGAATCAGAAAGATCTCAAACACAAAGTAACCAAATGATGCACAAACCAAGAAGGGTGAAAAGGATGAAGCCAAAAACATGCTGGAAGGATCACAGCCTCCAAGAATATGCACAGAACAATCATAGAAAGAAAATCCAGAATTTATCAAACAAGAAAACAAGAAAACAAATATTTTTGGTTGATGCAAGATTGCCAAGATCCCAAGATGATCCTACATTAGAAACATGGGGTTATTTGAAAATTGAGTCACTCACTTTTCTTGATCCAAAGGAAAACCAAAATGGTCAACCTTAGCCTGATAAATCCATGAAGAATCTTCGATTGGTATGTCCTTCAATTTAAGAAGATACTCCATATACTTCTTGCTTCTTGTACTTCGACCAACTCGGCTATCCCAAATCTTCTCTATTTGCTCCATCTATTTCCTAGGGTACTTTTATTCCACATATGATCCATCACTACTACAAGAATATAATTCATGATACTCATACAAATATGAAACATTGAATATAGGTGATATATCCATGTCTTCTGGTAACTCTACTTCACAAGAATTCCCAGAATCAAATCTCCTCAAGATCTTAGAAGGACCAAATTTCTTCATCCTTAACTTGTAAGTACCAATAGGAAATATACCCTTCTATAAGTACAACATAACTTCATCCCCCACTTGAAATTCCTCATGTCTTCATTTCATATTTGCTCTCCTCTTGTAAGCTTGATTGATTTTCTCCAAATGTTGTCTCACTTCTTTATGTAATGACTTCATAACTTCAACAAATGATTTTCCTTCAACACTCCTTTTAACAACATGACTAACATCCCTCAATTCTACCACTCCCTTAGGATTAAAACAATTAAATCTCTCAAATGATGTCTTCCTTGTGCTCCTGCTTACTAAATTATTATAAGAAAACTCTGCTTGAGGTAAAACTAAATCCCAATTTCCTAGCTTCTCTCCAACTAAACATCTCAACAAATTCCCTAAACTCTTGTTCAAAACCTCTATCTGTCCATTGATCTATGGATGAGAAGTAGAACTGTACTTCAAATCAACATCCATCTTCATGCAAAGTGTTCTCCAAAAATAGCCAACAAGCCTACTATCCCTATCTGAAACAATGATCTTAGGTAATCCATGTAATCTCACAAGCTCCCTAAAAAATAAATCATCTATATGCACTGCATCTGTAGTCTTCTTACAAGGAATGAAATGTGCCATTTTAGAAAATTTGTCTACAACCATAAAAATTGAATCATAGCCTCATTGTTTCCTTGGAAAACCAAGCAAAAAACCCATGTTGATCTCATCCCATGGTCTGACCGACACTTTCAAAGGTGTATATAATCCCTCATTTTGACTGATATCCTTTGCAACTTGACACACCTTACAACCTTGAACAAAATTTTGCACATCCTTTTGAACTTGCGGCCAAAAGTAGTGCTCACTCACCAAATCTATTGTCTTATCAATGCCAAAATGTCCTACCAATCCTTCACTATGTTTCTCCTTAATGATATGGTCTCTCATAAAACTTATGGGTATACACAACGACTACCTTTAAATAAAACCCCATCCTGAATAAAATAATCTAACCGCTTACTCTTGTCTAGAACAATAGGATCTCTACAAGCTTTCCAGGGTTCAGTAAAATCTAGATCATCTTCATACAAGTTTTTCAACTCATAAAATCCCAATATTGTTATCTTTATTTCAGCCAACAAAGCTCTTCTCCTACTCAAGGCATCAACAACTCTATTTGTCACACCACTCTTATGTGTTCAACATGAATGTATAGCTCTGTATGAACTCCACCCATCTCATATGTCTCTGATTTAACTTACCTTGATTGTTCAATTACTTCAATGCTTGATGATCAGTATAAAGTAAAAACTACCTGGGTAACAAATAATGTCTCCATTTCTTCAATTCTTTGATTATGGCACAAAATTCCTAATCATACATTGAATACCTTCTTTTAGCATCATTAAACTTCTCACTGAAGTATGCAACAAGCTTGCATTTATTCAATACTTGGATTATGGCATAACATTCCTAATCATACACTGAATACCTTCTTTTAGCATCAATCAACTTTTCACTGAAGTATGCAACAAGCCTCCATTTCTTCAATGATTAGTATACAGTACAAACTCCCTGGGTAACAAATAATATCTCCATTTCTTCAATGCTTGGATTATGGAATAAACTTCCTGATCATACACTCAATGCCTTCTTTTAGTATCATTCAAATTCTCACTTAAGTATACAACATGCCTCCCTTTTGTACTCAAGACAAATCCAATTGCATTTCCACTAGCATCACAGTCTACTTGAAATACCTTATTAAAATCAGGTAAAGTTAATATTGACTATTTAGTCACCTTTTTCTTCAGCAATTCAAAAATCCTTTGTGCTCCATGTGCCCACTTAAATTCTTTCCTATCTCCTCTCATAGTTTCATTCATCGGTCCACAAATTGAACTGAAGTTTCTGATGAACTTTTGGTAAAAACTAGCCAACCCATGGAATGATCTTACTTCTCCAACATTCTTCAGTGTAGGCCACTCAATAATGGCTTTTACTTTCTCAGGATCCATCTTCAACCCTTCAACATACATTACAAATCCCAAGTATACTATCTCTTATTTCATGAAAGTACACTTCTTGATGTTGATTAGTAACTTCTCTTCTCTTAACCTCTGCAATACTTATCTAACATGCATCAAATGCTCCTCTTTTCTCTTATTGAAAATCAACATATCATCCAAATACCCAATGACAAACTTTCCTAAGAATTTCTTCAGAACTTCATTCATTAACCTCATAAAATTACTAGGTGTGTTAGACAATCCAAAAGGAATTACCAACCACTCATACAATTATTCATTTGTCTTGAATGTGGTCTTCCACTCATCACCTTCTTTGATTTTGATTTGATGATATCCACTCTTCAAATCTATCTTGGTGAAATATCTGGCTCCACTCAAATAATCCATCAAATCATCCATCCTTGGCAAAGGAAATTGGTACTTGATGTGATCTGGTTGATGGATCTAGAATCAGTACACATCCTCCATTGTCCATCTTTCTTAGGTGCCAAGACTACAGGCACTGCACACAGACTCAGACTTTATCTAATCAATCCCCATTGCAAAAAAACTTGTACTTGCATGTTGAGTTCTTCATTCTCTGCTAGTGTCATCCTATAGGCTTCTTTGTTAGTAAAACTAGCCCCTGGTATCATATCCATACAATGGCTAATACTCCTCACAGGTGGTAATCCATTAGGGACATTATCTAATATGATTTTTCCATATTCATTCAACAATCTAGTGACTTATTTTGGGTGTTCTTCTCCTGATGCAATCTCCTTGGACTTCTTGGGTACTAAAGAAAAACACACACTATCATGCCTCATGCCATCCAAGAAATTTTTGCTATCCACTAAACAAATCCTTGCACTAGTACACACTTCACTCTTAAAAGGTTCCTCTAAAGGTAAAAAATTTTGTCTCATCCCATTAGCAACAATGGTATATACATTCTTCCCCCCATCATGTATAGCTTTCCTATCATACTACCATTGCCTACCCAACAAGATAAAACACACATCCATAGGATTAATATCACACAAAACCTCATCATAATACTTTTTAATCTTGAATTTAACTAGACATTGTTCACTTACCAGTATTTGTGTTCATCTTGTATCCATGCAATCTGATAGGGTTTAGGATGCTTCAACTCTGCAACTTTAGTTTGTCAACCAATTCCTTCGACAAAAGATTATTAGAACTGCCACTGTATATGACAACATTGCACACTCTGTCTTGTACCTTGCATATGGTTATGAACAAATTATTTCTCTGTAAAGGTTCATTCTCTTATTCTCTGTGATATAGGATTCTTCGATTCATCAAGGTTTCTCCTTCCTTTGGTTGGTTGTCATTTACTGATCTAGTGGAATCCTCATCTACAAATGTTGTTCTCTTACTGTATTCTGACCCCTTCTTAGAGTTTCCTTTGTTTCACTCAAAGACTCGGTGCCCTACTTCACCATATTTACAACAAGTGCCATTGAAATCCTTTCTTTCACCACTACCTTGTTCTTCACCATGATAGGAACTTCAATCATTCCTCCTATAACAATCATTACCCTTGGTTTCTGACTCATTCCTCGCTTGACCTGCAAAAGATCTACCACCTCCATCATTAGTACTGGATCGGCATCTCTGAAATATTCCACCTCTACTTCTTTTCCTTTTCTCATGCCTTAGATTCAACTTTTCTTCAGCCTTCAAGGTCCACTTGTAATATTCTTCCACACTCATAATTTGTATCAGACCGATTTCATCTTGTATTGACACCCTTAATCCATTAAAATAGAGAACAACTTGTTCAGCTTCATCATCGACATACCAGATCTGATATTTAGCTTATAAAACTCCTTAGTGTAACCCTCAACACTTAATTCCTACTTCAATTTATGCATCTTTTGAAACAAACTTACATGGTAATATCCAATCAAAAACTTAGTCTTTAATTTATGCACCATTCTATCTAAATATTTGATCTTATCTTTACCTCTTCTCCGTCGATCTATTTGTAAATGTTCCCACCATAATGATGCATGTCATTTTAACTTGGTATGAGCATATTTTACTTTCTTATCCTCACTAGTTCCTTCATGTTCAAAGTACTTGTCCATCTATGTCATCCAATCTATCAATTCATTTGAATCCAGGTTTCCATGATAATCAGGTGGATTGAAACAAGGTCTCTTATTCACATTGGTCAAGTCTATAATGAACCTCTCTTATGATTCAAATCTAGTCATTGTTCTCTCCTTTTTTGTCCTGATCCTGATTATGTTCATCTCCTTCTTCATCACTTTCATGTTTTGTATGTTTTCCTCTCCTCTGGGTAGTTTCCACTGCTTCCAATCTAGCATAAATTTACCTCAACAAATCCAAGATAGTTGGATCTACATTCATTGCTCCACCTCTAGCATTCCTCTTGGCCATCTTCATAATCTTCAGCACTTGTAGGTTGGGTCCTCTCTTCTGTGACCCCATAAGAAAACCCCAAGTAGCAAAAAACCTTGCTCTAATACCACCTGACGTAGCCAAGGACAGTGGGAAATCAATGAGTCCAACCAATCCTTGCAACAAAAGTCACACAATGGAAGAAAAATAAAAAAAAGGAAATGAATGCAAGATCAAATTTCTTATTATTGAATGATTAGTACAAGCACAATTGCAAGCTAAGATACTTTCCAAGCATACATTCTTGATTAGAACCTTCAATAGGTTATCTTTTTATACCATATATAATTAGCATCACCTACGTGAAAATTTAGTAGGTATTTTCTTCCGTCTGATCTATTGATAAGAATCCTTCAAGTGCTAAGATACTATTTTGTTTTTCTGTCTCTCCTATATCCTTTGGAAGACAATTACAAGAGTATATAAGGCCTTCACAAACATCAAGTTGGGCAAGAAAGATTACTTTTCCCAATGAAAAGAAAACATATTACACAAATAGGCCAGGACCCAAAATCATAAGCATCTTCATCTAATGAGTGGAATATGAAACATGATCCCTACGGTAGGTCAACCACAAACATAAAATCATCAAGAAATGAGCCATCAGGCTTGCTAGTCGAGAAAAAAATTGAGAGATTTGAAACATGAAGACTGGCAAAAAACGTGAAGAACAAGATAGTCTTGCAAAGAATTAGAAAGATCTCAAACACAAAGTAACAAAATGATGTGCGAACCAAGGAGGGTGACAAGGATGAATCCATGAACACATTGGAAGGATCACAACCTCTGAGAATATGCACAGAAAGATCACTTAAAGAAACAACATAACTGATCAAACATGAAAACAAATATTTTTGGTCGATGCAAGATTGGCAAGATCCCAAGATGCTCTTGCATCAAGATAAGTGATAACTTATTTAAATTATGGTGGGATAAAATAATAACATGATTATTGAATGCCCCTTGCATTATTTGAGCACCAGTATAAGGATAAGGATGTATTGAGAAGGTTTGGCCATCTATGGGGGATTAACTTGACATGAATGAGTCACCTAATCTATACAAGAGGATTACTTCATTTTGTGTGGTTGTCACCCCTTTGGGAATACATACACTCCCTACACATATCACTCTAGTACCCATGTCATATTAGTTGAGTAGTAAGTGAGATTGTTTTTTTTCATATCGATGATTGCCTTTTGATATTGTGCCTTATGGAAATTTTGGCATTGCTCATTGATATTTTCCTCTATCATTTGATAGTTAATTGTTGTTGTTGGGAACCTTTCTATCTTGATGTTGTTCTATGATTATGTATGGAAAAAATTTAATTCATGTTTAGAATGTATGGTTCATGATCAACATATGTTTAAGCCCATACCTTGGGTATATATTGGTCAAGTGTTTGGTCCATGTGACTATCTCCACAAGTATGACGGGGTGTACCTATGATACTACATGATTGGGTGGCATTGCAAACAACCATTGTGGACCAATAGATTTGGCTTCAAGGATTGACATTGAGAGTTTCTCCTTCGTATCTCCTTTATACATCTAGCTTTCCCATCTCATGCAATTTTTAAACAATGCATTTGAAACCAAGGCATTGTGATGTAGGTCCTTTTTATATTAGACCTTTCTATCTTTATGTTGTTCTATGACTATGTATGGAAAATGTTATTCATGTTTGGCATGTATGGTTCATGATTGACATATGTGTAAGATCATTTCTTAGGCATATATTGGTCGAGTTTGGTCCATGTGACTATCTCCACAAGTATGGTGGGGTGGACCTATGATACCACATGACTTGGTGGCATTGCAAACCACCTTTGTGGACCAATGGATTTGGCTTCAAGGATTGGCATTGAGAGTTTCTCCTTCATGTCTCCTTTATACTTCTAGCTTTTCCATATCATGTAATTTGTAAAAAAGAATTTGAAACCAAGGCATTGTGATGTAGGTCATTTTTACATTGGACACAGAGATCAACGTAATCATATGTTATTTGAATGGATTAGAGTAGTTTTACGTATGTCAATTTTGGTTCTGGACATGATTTCATGCTTTGTATTATTACCTTTTTGATCATGTATCTTGGATGTGAGTATAATGAAACTTCAATTTGGGATTATAATTAATCTATAGGTGTCCTATATTGTCAAGGAGGGTAGTTCCTTCATGATATTTCCAAGAAGTCTTTGTTGTTTTAGTGAAGTTCATGGTGATTTTGAGTATAACATACGACAACAATATGAGTGCTAGTCTGCACGATGACACCAATACAAAAATTAGAGAATATTGTATGTTTTGGACACTTACAAATGTCTATGACTAGGGTACATCACACTATAGTCCTTTTTGTGTGGTAAGTGTCTTGATAAGGCATCGACATCCTCTATGGGCACTCTTATCAAGTCAACCTGCTCGGTAGTATTTTTGGAGGGCTAGAGTGTCACTTTGACCTATCTGAAGGTGCATTTCAAAGCTTGAAGTTTCTAGGGAACTTGTGAGGTATCTTGATAGAGTTTATAGTAAGTTCAAGTTGTTTAGGGGGTATTGATCTATGATTTGATGTATGTTAGAGCTCATCTGTGACACCTAGGTCCAGTAGACTACGTAGTTTGCCAAGTAGAGTTCAGAAACTTTGTAAGGATTAGTGTGTGATCAGAATCATTTTGTGGACCTTGCATAAGGTGTGTTATACCTATCCAAATTATTTATAGATATTTCATGTCTTAAGTCTTCCAGTGGTACACGGTCAAGCTGTAATAGGAAGTTGACAAATCAAAGTTTGAGATAGAGATCTCTTGCATATGGAAAAAGTGTTTGGACTTGAGTTAGAAAACCTAATTGGATGTAGATTGGAGGTTGAATATTCTCTCATCCCATCTTAGTGTAATTTGATGATAGAATGGGATTATGGTATGTATTTAAATCGTCATTGAGGAATCATTCTTCTACACTATGTTCTATCGCTTCCTCAAGTCAAGTAGTTCCATTGTTAAGTTCTTTAGCTATTGTCAACTTGCTTGTGCAATAATGTGATATTTTATAAGAGTTTTTGTGTGTCATAGGTTCACTTGTGACACTCATGTGCATGTTGTTGTTCAAGTGTGATATATTGTGTTGCTTCTTCTATGTGAAAGTTGTTGAGCTAGATTAAAAAAAAAATTTAAATTGTTTTGGGATTTCTTGGCTTGTTTCCTTAAGGTTCCTTTTCGAGGCATTACATGAAACATGAGATCATATTATCAATCCTTAAAGAAATTAGTTCTTTATGAATACCCTATGCCTCAAATGAAGCATAATCAAAAGGCACGTTGACATGTATGTGTCGAATATTTATAACTAAGATAATTATATCTTGTACAATATAAAATGGTGAGCAATGCTAGGATGAAAGCCGCTCACCAAATTATAAAATACATTGGAATACAAAACCTCCAACAAGGTGAATTTGATTAGCACAACCAAGAGAGCTTAAGGGTGCTAATGTGAGATCTATACTTGTAGGATTTTGGATTCTTTATGATAGGAATGATAAGGCAATGTAAATCTAATATGTCATGTAATATGAGATGTATGAAAGTAAGTGCAAGGGAAGAAATCGTAAGGATGAACTCTCCTTGAAGAAAGAAGAGGCAAATGGACCTTTACATCTTATTTTGACTATCACAAAGTTGTCAGAATTAGGTAAAACTTCAGATCTGGGAGTCTGATGCCTATAACTGCTTTCTCCAAAAATATCAGCATTAAAGGATGAGGCTAACCTGGACAACCTAGTCTAGGACGAGGGTGGAAATTATGACCTTGTCCTTTGAACTCCAAATTTGGTGAACTTTTCAGGGTGCCAGTGACTATGACTGATATTCTTCAATCCATATCTGAAACTCCATTACCTACTCTTGCACACAAAAAAGAAGGGGAATAAGGTTGAAGAGAGGGGTTTGCCTAAGTAAAACCCCTGTTTAGGAATCAACCTTGAAATGAAATAAATGTAATAAAAGAAGTGTTGTCATGTAGCAGAGATTAGATCTAAACAATGGAATATGTCATACCATGTAGATGCAATTGTCTCTAAGTATGTGATCAATAATGTTGATGTATTAGCTTTGTCTCAACACAAAAACCAAAAGGAAATCATGTAAGACAAAACCTCATGTTATAGATTTTGTAATTCACCACAATGTTGGATTAGAGAAGAAGAAGATGTGATGGATGAATGTATATCTCCTTCCTTGATGCAAAACTCCTTTGCTTGGCCTCCAATAAGGAAATAAGCTAGATCTATGGAAGGAAATGCCTTGAATGCACAATGGAAATCTAGACTTGAATGCTTAAAAGCTCTTGATGGCTTCCTTTTACTTGAATTCTTGATGGGATTGAATGCTTGATAATGGATGCCTTCAATAATGGATGCTTGCATGCACTTGGATCTCTTGAACATACAATGAATGTATGATAGCTTGCATGTGTGTGTGATGTTGGTTGTGGATTGTATGTATGGATAATGGATTATAGGTGTCAAAATGAGAGGTTTTGGTGCCTTTTATACTCATTTTGGGGGCTCAGGTATCACAAGCTGACCTGAATTAGAGATCTAGGAGAAAAAACCCCATATCAGGCCCGAACCCAACCTAAGCACAAAGCCCCAAGACAAGGACAACTTGGATGACCTATCCTAGGACAAGGCCAACTTGGACGGCCTTGTCTAGGCAAATCAAAAATTTCCCATGACTTAGGGGAGTGTGCCAAAAAAGGGTGGTGAAAGCCACAGTCTGCTGGGAAATTAGGGTGAATGCCAAAATCTAAAAATGAATGCATAGGTGCTAAGTGGGAAATGAATTATGTGGTTGGGTGAAAAAGGGGAAATCATACATAGAAGTTAGATCCAACCTCGAGCTTAAAGAAGGAGAATTGAATATACATTTAAGTGCAATATGAGGTCCTGCCATAAGAAACACACTAAAGTAGGCTCAAAATGGTCCCAAAATGAGCACACATTAAGTGCTTACTTTTTAGGATAGTACATATGAATTTGAGTATTTGTGGCTTTAATTATACTTTGATGACTTGGTATAAAGAAAAGTGTGTCATGCTAAAGTATTTCTTAAATGTATCAACTTGTAGATGCTTCATGCCATTGAAACTTGAATATATTTGGATCCAATTGGGTTTCTTACCCAAATGGTAGGGACACCATTCACCCTATAACTACTCCATCCTTTGTGTATTCTTTACAAAATGTATTAATGTCAATATTACAATTGACTTGAGGGTTTAGAGATTAAAGGTTTTTTTTGTCAAATATTTTATTTTTGTGAGCAAGAGTTGTCCCTAATCTAATCTTATCAATTTAGATTTTGGTTCATATAGATTAAAACTTACATATATTAGGTCAATATTAACAAAAAAAATTTAGACATAATTAATTTATCTAAATCCTTTTTTCATATATTTGAAATAGGAGCGGGACTCCTAGCACAATTATAACAATAAATGTATAAATCCTACACAATAATATGAACTACAACATCCCTCACTCACTCTTCCCCATATCCCACAATCTACTGCATAACATTTAGTACCTTAGGCATGCCTAGCCTTCTTTAGAGAAATTAATATTTGGTCAATTAGGTCTTGATCATGACACCTCTTAATTCTATATTAAATGCACGGACGTGTGCTAACACAAGGTGGCAAGATTGATATTTTTTTTCAAGCTGGCAAGGTTGACATTTTATTTCAAAAAAATGAACTTTGAATTTCAACCCTTGGTCTTGCAAGATGACTCAGACAGCTTTATACAAGATTTCTTTAAAGGAATCAAATTTTAAGTCATCCTCTTGCGCATAGGATTGTGTCATGCTCGGGTCCTCACGACCTTTGCTTGGCCGAAAAGGAATCTTTTAAAGTAAACTCATTTTTCATCGTGTTCAAATGGAAAACTAATTCATACAAGCCTTGATGCATTGAATTTAATGCAACTCAAAAAAATCTTGGGCCTCACACCAACTACGTATTAAGACTGCTCACCATCACGCTTTTGAATAAAGGCTTTAACGTGAGCATTCTTGTCATGATGCAATGGACTATACTTAGCTGGTGCATAAGTCATAGTAATACTCCACTAAACACTTTGAATTAATGGGAGAACATTCAAACTTTAGTCATTTATTTGCACTCAAACACCTCAACATCGCCTTTCCACCACTAACTTTGTGGATGTCATCCATCGTCTAACGTCCACAAGACTAGTGGTCTAAGAGACAAGGAGATAACAAATAATAAGCATGTTGAGTTTTCTCTATGTTGACTCTTTTTTTGTGGATCTAAAGTAAGAAACTTGTCATTTTGTTCAATTTTGCCTCTTCAAAAAGTTCATCCACACTATTCACCTTTAAGTTGTCTTCGTATTGATAGAAATTATCCTTATATGCTGCACATTCTTTGATAAAATGTCATTTAGTGTTTGTCACCCTTTTGCTGCAAAAATTACAGGTTCTTTCCTCCCACACCTCTTTGGGTACTATCCATCTACCAGTTTCACATCTAAAATAATGAGAGATGGTCCTCAGTTGTGCAATAAGAATTTTGGCCTTTCATTTGATTGTGAATCTTAAATAGTCTTTATCATCATGTTCCTACATGGGGTTAAATTCTTTGACATAATATGTTTTTTTTCTTCCTAGTTGTTTTGTCCACATGGCATTCTTGAATTTTTCTAACACCCACTTTTGTATCTCCTCATTCGTGTTAGGGCACTCATGAAAATTTACGTTCCATTTATCCATCCACTTTCTATTTTGCTTCTTCCATATGTTTTTCCTACACAATCTACTTTTTATTTTGCTATTTGATGGATTATTGAGTATGATCCAAAATGTTGACAAAATATTTCTACATAATCTAATCCAAAAACAATTGCTTTATTCACCGTGAATTGTGGAAACTTGATATCATTAACTTTCTCAGGTTATTGTAAAACTTGTTTTTGAATCTATGCACTATGCACACACTATATAGATTAAATTAAATATTATATTAACTACATTGACAAAGAAATGCTCTCTAAAACATTATAGTACAATGAGAGAGAGAGAGAGAGAGAGAGAGAGAGAGATGTTTATCTTAAGTATAAAATTAATGTTGACAATTGAAACTTATAATAGTGAAATTATTAAAGTAATGCATGAAAGCACATAGGCTTTATAGAAAGTGTAGATGGGTTGATTGATATAGTATATGACCCACATAACTATTGGTCATTGATAGAAATCCATGCTTACCTCTAGGTGATCTTCAAGACGATTACTATAGCTCTAATTAGAGCCAACTAAGTAGAATTTGTACTATTGTTACCTTTAGCTTCAAATGAATGGTCTTACCACATAGAGGATTCAATAACATAATTCACAAGTTACTAAAGCTCGACTCATTAAGTACAAGAAAAACAAGTGTTGCATGATCATTTTAAAGCATGTGAGCAACTTCAACCTATCATCATTATGTTGTCAATTTATGGGGTTTATAGGGTTTCTTGTCATTTTGAAATTAAGATGGAAAGGGTGAAAAAAAAAAAAAAAAGAAAGAAAAAGAGTATTATTTGTCCTAATTGACTAGCTTGTTGACATCTTTTGGGAATGGAGGAGAGGCGTTGTGTATGTTGTTTTGACAATTGTTGCAAATAAAATAGAATATATGTTAAATTAATATGTATGTTGGAAGTATAAAGAAGCTCGTATTCACAAATTATGAATTATTCCCTTTTCTTAAACACCAAAATTCTTTTTGGTATAATCATTCAACACTACCTTGGATATCTCATTTGTGTCTATCTTTATTGTTTCTTGTGTGTCAAGTTTTCATATGTGATCAAGTTTTGCATTCGGGAAGGGGGAGGTGGGGATCAATGTTTCTAGATTTTGACATGGAGTGTAATTTAGTTGCGTACCTTATGAAATCATTTGATGTTCAATTTTTTTAATTATTTCTCATTAATTTTAACCTATCAACCTTTACTTTAGCTAGCATTAAACAATATTTTTTGTTTAATATATTTGTATTTAAATAGAATATTACTCTTTATTTTAACTAGTAGGTTATTGATGATCTTCATTTAAGCTTGATAATTTACCCTCCTTAATACTTCAAAATGTCTTTGCAAGATTTGATTGTTAACAATCTACCCTTTTGCATTTGTGGCAAAATGATAGTATATTATTAATGTACATTTAACTAAAAACTTTATTGAAATATTGTAAAGTGTGCATACTTGTGAATATTATAAATAAGTTTGATCTAGGTTTAGTTAGGTCTCAAAGAGATTTTTCATATAGTTTGAAAAATGTTTCTATCATATTTTTTGTTTTAGTTCTATTGAAAAATGTATGTCTAAATGCTAAGAATTTTTGGCAACTCTTTTGGGAATGAGATAGAAAAAATTATTTGGAGGAACTTGGTTTAGGTGTGACGAATGAGGGCATAGAAAACCCATGAGATGCTTATGAAGAATACAGATCACCTATTCTAAAGAGGGGCCCTGAACATGGGGTTGACTTGTTTCACAAAGAGTCTCGAGGTATGACATGAGAGGTTAACACAAAGAAATATTTTGTTTTGCACTATACATGTTAGGGATGAGGTAAATGTTGTGATGTTGTGGTAGATAGCAACAATATAGACAATTTGATATTTGTAAAATGATTGACAAGTTGCGGTTGGGGAGGATGAAACATCCATTGCCCAAATAGGATTGGAAGGTTGTAGTAAGAAAATATGATATGGTAGAAGAATATTTCTTGTATGATGAGATGGATAACACCTCACCATATAGAATGATGACCCAAAAGAAAAAAATGTTACCACTAAGAGAAATTGAGGAAAAAATCTACAACATTATAGGGGTGTATATCAGAAAGGAAAGATATGCACATACATGCATTGATCCTAGGAATGTACTCAATTATAAGATGAGAAAATAATAGCACAAATGAAAAAGTGGTACTAGAAAGGTGAGAATACGATAGAAAAAGTTCCTAAGTGAAGTCATCCATCCAATGAGGAAATATATGTGATAGGGGTTCATCATGAAATTCATTGCATAAGTTAACAAAGGTTTGACGCTCTTCAGGTGTACATACCTTTCCAATTTTCAGTACTTTATCCTTTGCAACAACAATTTCCTCATAATGTTCCTCTTTTATCTGCAAGCTGGACTTATCCTTTTTGAATTGATCATTAGTACCAAACATAGATTCTAAGGTCACCAGACCTTTGGGCATCTTATTTGTCCTCAATTGAATGATCTGATCTTTGTATTGCTCCTGCAATTTTTGTTGGTTTGGCTGTGCAAACTCAGCCTCTTCTCTCAAAAAGTTAATAATATGTTAGTCAAATTCAAAAACTTGCCAATAATCAGAATTGTTAGGGACAACACATCTAACAATTACTTTTACATAATTAATCCCTTTACTATCACTAATTTCGGTTGGGATATCATATTGGGGGGTAGGGTATGTACGCTTCGTTTGTAGCACAGTTAGGTGCCTCCTGCAAGGAGTACGGGGTAGTCCCATATTGTTGTCACCATATGTAGACCAAAAAACATATGGCTCATATCATGGACTATAAAAGATCCTTTCCTTTCCTTACTGGGCTCCGACAACAGCAAGCCTATCAGCATGTTTGTTCTGATTTCTAGGAATGGATTGCAGATTAAAATCTTCAAAACCTTCAATCAAATCTCATACAACATGCTTGTAATTTTTTAATAAATCATTCTTGGTTGCATGTACATTCCTAACTTGATTCACAATTAATTTTGAATCACCATAAACTTGCAAATAGCTAACACCTCTTTTAATGGCCCACTTTAATCCATTTATGAGGACTTTGTATTCAGCAACATTGTTTGTACAACTAAAAGTGAATCTGAAAGAGGCATAATACCTTTCATTTGCTATTGAAACTAGCATACAACCTCCTCATGCACCTATTTTTCTATGGGAACCATAAAAAAATAGCTTCCAAACAGCATTAGATTGTTGTTCTAGATCTAAATCTGCATTTTTTACCAAAGCTGGAAGAAAATCAGAAACTTCATGGATAACATAGTTACCCAAACTTGGCTCCTCAATCTGTTCATCTTAGATTCTTATATTGTCAGTTGCCCAATCATCTAACAACATATCAGGAAACTTTCTCGTTTGTGTTTGAGCTTCAAAAACATCAGCTATTTCCTCCTGATAAAATGATATAATTGTTGATTTGTTCCTAGCACTATCAACATATTGTTCAACACATAACTTTGCAATTGGTTCTGAGGGTATAGTAACCTTAGTACCGTACCTTGTGCGAAAAAGCATGTGAGTCCAATCTAATGATAGATAACCTCCTATCTTGGCAATAAATTCTCGTGACAAACATATAGAGAAGTTAGGGGCAAATCTATTATGTACACATCCATATAAACTGAGAAACTAGGACAAGCATGTAGTGTTAAATCAAGATCCCTTATGACTCCTACAGTTGCTAATTTTGTCCAATCTAATTGAACTACTCCTTTTTCAAGGGGCTCATACTTGAGGCCTAGCTGGTCTACAATTTTGTTTGGCATAACCGAGCTAGTAGCACAAGAATCAATCATGTAATTATGGACTAAGTGTTGTGTGCATAAATGTTGTCACACTTCTATGAATCATTCCATTCACGGTTGCTCAAGAATGAGGCCTCAAATATCGATCCATAGCTCTCTAGTCATGGATGTGTAAAAATGTAAAATGAAGGCCCTCA
>MU225390.1:252117-264003 GCA_018584345.1 Thuja plicata
TATATATATATATATATATATATATGTTTACATATATAAATATGAGAGTAAGAGAGTGGTTATCTAACTTTATCATTTTAAGATGCTTAGTCATAACGACTCCCTCAAATGCAACTTGGTTTCTGTTGCAGATGAGTTTGATAGTACTCATCTTAAATTTACTATGAATCTAATATCTCATATAAAAAGTGAATATACTCATCTTAAAATTACTATGAATCTAATATGTCATATAAAATGTGATTTGTCATATGTGAGAATGATTTAATAAGTATGTCTAAAGATTTACTTATCTTTATGATATCTAAATTTATTAAGGTTATGTTTAAGAATATCTTTGAGGAGATTATTGACTTGATAAGCAAGCATGTTCTCCAAAATTCAAACCTCTTGGTGGATTAGATTATTGGTATGAGTGATACCAAAGACTAGCATTCACAAACACGTAAATAGTCTATGTAGTGATGGTGCAAATTTGGTTTATTTATTGTCTTTTAGAATTGGAGTGTGTTTTAAAAAGAAAATCAAGGTGCACATTAAATTTGCGAACATGTTGCACAAAATTTGTACTAGCCAACTATAAACAACTTGTTGAAATGAGTAGGGAAGTTGAGATTTGAATTTTATAATTTGAATTTCAAGTTCACTCCTATCTAAAAAGGAATATAGAAATGAACCATGGAAAATACATAAATGATCTTGAGTTTAATTGTGAATGTGAAAAAGTAATTCTAAATGTAAGGATTTAATTTCACCTATTGCTAGAAATCATTTTATGATCTTCTTGCTTTAGCATTTATGTAAGGATAAAATATCTTACCATGTTTATTTAACCCCTCCTTTATATCACTTTGTGTGGATCTCATAAATGTGTGGTCTTAACAATTAACATGGCTCCTTTGTCACACTCGCTTATTTGTTTCCAATTCACATCTACCAACCACCACTTCACATTTCTATAATCCTTGCCATATGCATCCCATAAAATGTCTTTTAGTGCAGCTATGCCATAAGTATGGGTGTGCCCCATAAATAGAATTGCATAGACCATTTTTTCACACTAGCCTGTTCATATCTAAATTTATCAATTTGATGCTTAATAAAACCTTTGAAGATATCACTAACTTGATATGTGAGCATGTTCTTCAAGTTGTTAATGTAATTGGGTTGGTTAAGTTGTTAATGATAACCATTCATGATTAAGCTCACCAAAATAATCATAAATGATTATTTTGGCGAACAACATAATTATCATTTGTTATGAAGGGTGGTTGATTACTAATGAAATTTCATCAATGGTGGCTGATTATTAATGTTGACATTATTGTTTTTGCAACTTTGCATTCTAACCAATTATGAACTTAAAAACCTTAATCACATTAAAATACTAAGTCCAAATTATGGTGGAGGAAAAATATTAGGATCGATGATTTGGGAAGGAATGTGCAAATTGGTTGGCCTAATCTAGTGAGCATGATTTGTGTGTGTACTTGTAAATCTTGTATAATCTTGTAATATTTTATTATTTTTGATTATATACAAGATACTACTAATGCTTGTATGTATACATTTTGTATATTTATAGCCTGAATAATTGCCTGTGAAGAAATTCCACACCTAACAATATGAACCCAGAACAAAATAATGAGACAATTGCTAGATTGTGGTCTCAGTTCCAAAGAAAAGTTGATAAATGTGATTGTCCTTGAAAAAAGTGTAAGGGCTTAAATAATCAAAGAATTCTAATCACAACAGCCCAGAGTCATTGTAGGCAACATGGTCACGTTAAAGGGGGGTACGATTTTCTTCGATTGGTGAATGTGGATTTCCAACTGGAGGAACATGGAGGTGTGAATATCCAAGCCAAGGATAACGCTCCCATGGAAGAAGATGATCCTATGGTAGAGAACACAATTGAAGATGATGGTATTGGCGTAGCTAATAATGTGCCAGAGGACATGATCGAAGAAGATGGTATTGGCGTAGCTTATCAAGATGATCATGATGATGGTACTAGAACATCTGATAGTGATGATGAAGATGGTCTTGATATACCTATAATTGAGAAGGAATACAAGCCCCTATACCAAGGCTCCCAAAAAACTCTTCTCTCTGCTATAGTGTTTTTGGTGAACTTGAAGGTTATGAATGGTTTATCCAATGTAGCAATGTCACGTATGCTAAGGTATAGAAAACTTGAAAAATCAAAAGATCATTAATTATCATTAGCCACTTGCATCCCCACATTCATGTTCCCTAAGAACATATCAAATATAAACAAGGAGCTACAAGAAGAGGGCCTTCTCCCTTCTTTTCTTATTATTATCCTAGATCAACATTAACTACTTGAAGATCAACAAAGAACTGTCACTCGAACCTGTCCCAAAGGTTACTCTACTCATTAGTCAACTCTTGTTTCCCTGTGAATAAACCCATAAAGGAACCCCTCCAATTTTTCCTCGGGGACCCTTTCATATCCTTTTGCTGAGACCACATTCGAAGCCTTTGTAGAACACCTCAAGGCCTGAAGAACATTGCATCAGTGACCTATCCATTGGCCGCTCTTCTTCATCTTAAGTCTCCTAAATGTAAATTGCATTTACAGACTTTCCACCAGTAGCCCACCAAACTATTTCCCACCATCAAAACAAGAACTTTTAGTTCAATTTGAGTTTCCCAATCCATAACTTTATACCAAAACTGGAGAATATTGTTGTCATCAAATTGTAAAATGACTTATTCCACTGATAGGTGTAACCTTCAGTAGCAGTATGAAGTGGAGTGTAATGGCCTAAGTGTGTTAACAAAAAACTATCAAATAGCCAACATCAAAATAATAAGCTACACAATCTATCTTCAATACATTTATCTAAAAGATGCCACCGAAACCAATCTCAAGGCATCTATATTGAATTTGTTAAATAGGATGGATAGGTGTGTATTGAACTCATAATGTAACTACATAAGATAAGAGATTAGTTATTCAATTCTAGAAGGAAACTTTCCAAAAGTGACAGTACTCTTAAGAATTAAATAAATTGCATGCTAACAAAAATCTACCCTCTGTGCACGTCTTCTACCCTGCAAATACTCAATTATGATCTTGACAAAAGATAGAGTTAGTTGTTTCCTAGTTTAGTTTTCATGTCTGTTAATGTATTAAGTTAAGGAAATTAGAATTTCAATCCATGAATGAGAGTTATAACTCTTACCATACACTAACTTGTCATCTTTAGCTTGAACCCAGATGAACTGCACATTCATCTTGAAACAGTATAACAATAAATTGGGATAAAGACACCCTACTTGCCAAGGCACAAAAAATCTCAATATTTTCTTAAGAAAGAAGCATTCAGATAGTCATAACATACATCTATATGTACCTCAGACGTAAACTAAATATAATGGAAATTATCGTTCAATCTTGTATTCTAAATAACCAAAGTAATTTGATTCACTAAATAGTCAACACAAAAATTTGACAAGCAGAAATTTCTATGGCTGCAAGAAACCCAAAAAAGCTTGCAATAGAACTTTAATGAGATAATGAATTAGATTTAAAATATAAATGAGTACAAACAAGAGCCATTCTGAAGTGAAGTCCCTACCCTCTTCCTGATAAAATATAACAGGAAGAACTAGTCTACTCCACTATCCAGTTACATTAATGAATTTTTTGAAAAATACCAACTTATAAAACTCGCAAGACTCCACATCAAATGAATTTTCATAATTTGTTTATCCAGTTAGGAATGAAATTACACTCAGAAATTACTTCTTCAGATCATCAATGTTTCATCACAGAACTATCTGTAGTTACAGAATATCTTCTTCACATTACATTCGCTGGAAAAAGCAACTCCTTTAATGCTTAATTCTAATTCTTGAAATTTTTATGTCCAACAATTGAAGTCTTGCTAAAATTCTTGTTCGCATCTACTTTGAGTATTTGGTTATTTATTTGTTTATTTATTTTAGGGAATGTTCATGTAGGTATCAGGATATTTCAAGCTTCCAAAGGATATTCCAAAGCCCGTGTGGCAATATCCCATGTCTTACATAAGTTTCCACTACTAGGCATTGCAGGTAAGGAAATCTTCCCTAACATTATTATTAGGTATAATTTCCCGTTGAAGCAAATTTTCACTTTGAAAACAATAGAATCCCTACATATATGTGCTGGCTTATAAGATGCAATAAATAGCAAAAATATTTTATGAATTTATCTGAAATGGGTATCTTTGACAATTTAATAGGGTCGGTACCAAAATGATTTGTTAGGTCTAGAATTCGACAACCAATATCCTTACTATAGTTTTGCTTAGTAATAGCAACAATTTGGTCAAAATTGCAAGCATATGGATAGATAGACACATCATTTTAAATCAGGTAAAGACATATTCAGTTATTCACAATTTCACATTTCTATAGGCTTGGGCAACAGGTGGAAATACACTTATTGTAGTCATTGAGTTGTTCTGTCTAGGCAGTCATTGAATGCTGATGTACTAAAGGATATATTTAATGCAGATGCTGACTCAGAAATAGATTCAGAGAAAAAAGGGCAAGTACACAAAATTCTGGAATGAGTTTGGAAAAGCTATCAAGTTAGGTATAATCGAGGATGCATCAAACAAAAAACAGGCTTGCAAAGCTTCTGATATTTGAAAGGTGACTGCTACTGCCCATTTTGAAAGCATATGATTTGTTTTCTTTATTTTGGATGAGTACCTTACTAAGGTGTTACTCTATATTTCCAATCATTAAAATTTCCATGCTACTCATTTATATTGGTATTCTCTGTCTATTTTAATAGCACAAAATCTGGCAATAAACTTACATCGCTCGACTAGTACATATCAAGAATGAAGATGAACTAGAAAGATATCTACTACATTATTGGTACTAATAAGGAGCAACTTGATAATTCTCCATTTCTTGAGAAGCTGAGGAAGAAAGTGATTTAACTTTTAGTTTTTGTGAGTGTAGGTTGAATGTTATCATGATGACAATGGCTGGAGGACCCTATATTCAGCAGTTTTTGGCAAGCGACCCTTCTTAGCTACTATTGTTTTATAAGGTTTGTCTCAATCCCAATAGGTTGTAGTTTCATTTTCTAGATGCATAAGTTAGAGGGGGCTTACAATATTGAATCATGTAATGTTGTTTTGAATACGAAGAACACTAGTATATGCAAATTTCATTATTTAAGTATGAAAATTTATTAAAATGTTTGCAGCTTCCTCATTTAACAGCTAGTAACCAGCATCAAATAAGTTCATAATAAACCATTATGATAATAGTAAAGTAACATAAAAAAAATACACAACCATATATATTAATGCAAAGTAACACCTGAAGATAAATATCTAGACTAATCACCGACCAGGATGCCATTGGCGATTACTCTGGATATTCATCTTCATTTTTTTTTAACATTCCATATTGGTCAAAATTTTGACGGACTTTGGTCGAAACCCTCACCAACACTGGTCTACATATCGACCATTCTATGTCAATATTTAGTGTCGTGGGTTTGACATCTTGGTCAAACGGACCAAACATTTTGACCGACATTGGTCAAAATTTAGCGTCGTGGGTTTGGCATCTTGGTCGGATGGGCCAAACATTTTGACCGACATTGGTCAAAATTTAGCATTGTGGGTTTGGCATCTTGGTCGGATGAGCCAAACATTTCAACCGACATTGGTCGATAGTTCGACGAATATACTTGTTAATTTCATATGTCAATTTCAACCAAGATTGGCGTAGAACATTTGACCTTAACACGATGTGTCAAAATTTCGACTAGAAAAATAGCGACAAGACCATTTGTGGATCGTTCGACCAATCTTGGTAGAAAATTCAACCAATTATAGGTCAAAATTTGACCTTAAATGTATTAGTGAAGATAGTTGGATCAACATTCATTGCTCCACCTCTAGCATTCCTCTTGGCCATCTTCATAATTTCAGTAGTTGTAGGTTAGATCCTCTCTTCCGCCACCCCATAAGAAAACCCTAGGTTGCAAAAAACCTTTCTCTAATACCACCTGTCGTAGCCAAGGATAGTGGGAATTCATTGAGTCCAACCAATCCTTGCAACAAAAGTCACACAACGGAAGCAAAAGAAAAAAAGAGGAGATAAATGCAAGATCAACTTTCTTATTATTGAATGATCAGTACAAGAACAACTGCAAGCTGAGATACTTTCTAGGCATACATGCTTGATTAGAACCTTCAATAGGTTATCTTTTTATACCTTCTATAATCAACATCAACTACGTGAACATTTAGTAGGTATTTTATTCCGTCCAATCTATTGATCAGAATCCTTCAAGTGCTAAGCTACTATTTTGTTTTGTCTCTCTCCTATATCCCATGGAAGACAATTACAAGAGTATATAAGGCCTTCACAAACATTAGGTCGGGAAAGAAAGATTACTTTTCCCAATGACAAGGAAACATATTACACAGATAGGGCAGGACCCAAAATCATAAGGATCTTCATCCAATGAGTGGAATATGAAACACGATCCCTAAGGTAGGTCAACCACAAACGTAACATCATCAAGAAATGAGCCGTCAAGATTTGTCGATCAAGAAAAAAAAATTGTGAGATTGGAAACATGAAGACTGGATAAAAACGTGAAGAACAACATAGTCTCGCAAAGAATCAGAAAGATCTAGAACACAAAGTAACAAAATGATGCGCAAACCAAGGAGGGTGACAAGGATGAAGCCATGAACACGCTAGAAGGATCACAACCTCTGAGAATATGCATAGAACGATCACTTAAAGAAACAACATAACTGATCAAACAGGAAAACATGAAAACAAATATTTTTGGTTGATGCAAGATTGCCAAGATCCCAAGATGCTCTTGCATCAAGATAAGTGATAACCTATTTAAAGTTAGGTGGGATAAAATAATAACATGATTATTGAATGCCCCTTGCATGCTTTGAGCACTAGTACAAGGATAAGGATGTATTGAGAAGGCTTGGCCATCTATGGGGCATTAACTTGACATGAATGAGTCGCCTAATTTATACAAGAGGATTACTTCATTTTGTGTGGTTGTCACCCCTTTGGGCATACATACACTCCCTATACTTAGCACTCTAGTACCCAAGTCATATTAGTTGAGTAGTACCTGAGTTTTTTTTTTTCATAATCATGATTGCATTTTGATATTGTGCCTTATGGAAATTTTGGCATTGCTCATTGATATTTTCCTCTATCATTTGATAGTTAATTGTTGTTGTTGGGAACCTTTCTATCTTGATGTTGTTCTATGATTATGTATGGAAAATGTTATTCATGTTTAGCATGTATGGTTCATGATTGACATGTGTGTAAGCCTATATCTTAGGTATATACTGGTCAAGTGTTTTGTCCATGTGACTATCTACACAAGTATGACGGGGTGTACCTATGATACTACATGAATAGGTGGCATTGCAAACGACCATTGTGGACCAATAGGTTTGACTTCAAGGATTGATATTGAGAGTTTCTCCTTCGTATCTCCTTTATACTTCTATCTCTTCCATCTCATGAAATTTTTAAATAATGCATTTGTAATGAAGGCATTGTGATGTAGGTCATTTTTATATTGGACCTTTCTATCTTTATGTTGTTCTATGACTATGTATGGAAAATTTTATTCATGTTTGGCGTGTATGGTTCATGATTGACATATGTGTAAGATCATTTCTTAGGCATCTTTTGGTCAAGTTTTTGGTCCATGTGACTATATCCACAAGTATGATGGGGTGGACTTATGATACCACATGACTACGTGGCATTGCAAACCACCATTGTGGACCAATGGATTTGGCTTCAAGGATTGGCATTGAGAGTTTCTCCTTCGTGTCTCCTTTATACTTCTAGCTTTTCCATCTCATCTAATTTGTAAACAAGTATTTGAAACCAAGGCATTGTGATGTAGGTCATTTTTACATTGGACACAGAGATCAATGTAATCATATGTTACTTGAATGGATTAGAGTAGTTTTACGTATGTTAGTCTAGGTACTGGGCATGATTTCATGCTTTGTATTTTTACCTTTTTGATAATGTATCTTGGATGTGAGTATTTAATGACACTTAAAGTTGGGATTATAATTAATATATAGGTGTCCTATATTGTCAAGGAGGGTAGTTCCTTCATGATTTTTCCAAGAAGTCTTCATTGTTTTAGTGAAGTTCATGGTGGTTTTGAGTATAAACATACGCCAACAATATGAGTGCTAGTCTACACGATGACACCAATACAAAAATCAGAGAATATTGTAAGTTTTGGAAACTTACAAATGTTTATGACTAAGGTACATCACACTGTAGTCCTTTTTGTGTGGTAAGTATCTTGATAAGGCATTGAAATCCTCAATGGGCACTCCTATCAAGTCAACCTGCTCGGTAGTATTATTGGAGGGCTAGAGGGTCACTTTTACCTCTCTGAAGGTGCATTTTGAAGCTTGAAGTTTCTAGGGAACTTCTGAGGTATCTTGATAGAGTTTAGAGTAAGTTCAAGTTGTTCAGGGGGCTTTAATCTACGATTTGATGTATGTTAGAGCTCATCCGTGACACCTAGGTCCAGTAGACTACATAGTTTGTCAAGTAGAGTTTGGAAACTTTGTAAGAAATATTGTGTGATTAGAATCATTTTGTGGACCTTTCATAAGGTGTGTTATACCTACCCAAATTATTGATAGATATTTCATGGCTTAAGTCTTCTAGTGGTACATGGTCAAGTTGAAATAGGAAGTCGACAAATCAAAGTTTGAGATAGAGATCTCTTGCATATGGAAAAAGTGTTTGGGCTTGAGTTAGACAACCTAATTGGATGTAGATTGGAGGTTGAAGATTCTCTCATCCCATCTCAGTGTCATTTGATGAGAGAATGGGATTATGGTATGTAGTTAAATCATCATTGAGGAATCATTCTTCTACACTCTTTTCTATCGCTTCCTCGGGGAAAGTAGTTCCATTGTTAAGTTCTTTAGCTATTGTCAACTTGCTTGTGTAGTAATGTGATATTATTTAAGAGTTTTTGTGTGTCACAGGTTCACTTGTGACACTCATGTGCATGTTGTCAAGTTCAAGTGCAACATATTATGTTGCTTCTTCTATGTTAAAGTTGTTGAGCTAGATTAAAATGTTTTTTTAAATTGTTCTAGATTTTCTTGGCTTGTTTCCTTAAGGTTCCTTGTCAAGGCATTACATGAAACATGAGATCATATTATCAATCCTTAAAGACATTTTTTATTTATGAATACCCTATGCCTCAAATGAAGCATAATTAAAAGGCATGTTGACATGTATGCATTGAATATTTATAACTAACATAATTATATGTTATATAATATAAAATGGTGAGCAATGCTAGGATGAAGGTCACTCACCAAATTATAAGATACATTGGAATACAAAACCTCCAACAAGGTGAATCTGATTAGCACAACCAAGATAGCTTAAGGGTGCTAATGTGAGATCTATACAATGTAGGGTTTTGGATTCTTTATGATAGGAATGCTAAGGCAATGTAAATATGATATGACATGTAATATGAGATGTATGAAAGTAAGTGCAAGGTAAGAAATCATAAGAATGAACTCACCTTGAAGAAAGAAGAGGCAAATGGACCTTTAGATCTGATTTTGACTATCGCAGAGGTGTCAAAATCAGGTAAAACTTCAGATCTGGGAGTCTGATGCCTGTAACTTCTTTCTCTAAAAATCTCAGCCTCAAAGGATGAGGCTGACCTTGACAACCTTGTCTAGGACAAGGGTGGATATTATGACCTTGTCCATTGAAGTCCAAATCTGATGAAATTTTTAGGGTGTCTATGACTGTGACTAATATTCTTGAATCCATATCTGAAACTCCACTACCTACTCTTGCACACAGAAAAGAAGGGGAAGAAGGTTGAAGGGAGGGGTTTGCCTTAGTGAAACCCTTGTTTAGGAATCAACCTTGAAATGAAAGAAGTGTTGTCATGTAGCAGAGATTAGATCTAAACAATGAAATACGTCATACCATGTAGATGCAATTGTCTCTAAGTATGTGATCAAGAATGTTGATGCAATAGCTTTGAATCAACACAAAAAGCAAAAGAAAATTATGTAAGACAAAACCTCATGTTATAGATGTTGTAATTCATCACAATGTTGGATTAGAGAAGAAGAAGACATGATGGATGAATGTAGATCTCCTTCCTTGATGCCAAACTCCTTTACTTGGCTTCCAATGGGGAAATAAGCTAGATCTATGGAAGATAATTCCTTGAATGCATGATGGAAATGTAGACTTGAATGCTTAAATACTCTTTATGGCTTCCTTTTACTTGAATGCTTGATAATGGATGCCTTCAATAATGGATGCTTGCTTGCACTTGGATCTCTTGAACACACAATGAATGTATGGTAGCTCACATGTGTATGTGATGTTGGTTGTGGATTGTATGTATGGATAATAGATTGTAGGTGTCAAAATGAGAGGTTTTGGTGTCTTTTTATACTCATTTCGGGGGCTCAATTATCACAAGCAGACCTCAATTAGAGATCTAGGAGAAAAACCTCTGTATCAGGCTCGGAGCCAACCTAAGCACAAAGCCCCAAGACAAGGCCGACTTGGACGACCTTGTCTACGTAAATCAAATTTTTCCCATGACTTAGGGAAGTGTGCCAAAAAAAGGTAGTGAAAGCCACAACCTGCTAAGAAATCAAGGTGAATCCCGAAATCTGAAAAGGAATGCATAGGTCCTAAGTGGGAAATTAATTATGTGGTTGGGTGAAAAAGGGAAAATCATGCACAGAAGTTAGAGCCAACCTCGAGCTTAAAGAAGGAGGAGGACCTATATTTGAATTGAATATGCATTTAAGTGCAATATAAGGTCCTACCATAAGAAACACACTAAAGTAGGTGAGCAAAATGGTCCCAAAATGAGCACAAATTAAGTGCTTACTTTTTAGGACAGTACACATGCAATTAAGTATTTGTGGATTTAATTTTACTTTGATGACTTGGTATAAAACAAAGTGTGTAATCCTAAAGTATTCCTTATAAGTATCAACTTGTAGATGCTTCATGTCATCGAAAGTTGAATATATTTGGATCCAACTGGGTTTCTTACCCAAATGGTAGGGACACCATTCACCCTATAACTACTCTATCCTTTGTTTATTCTTTACATAATGTATTAATGTCAATATTATTGGCTTGAGGGTTTAGATTAAAGGCTTTTCTTATCAAATATTTTATTTTTGCGAACAAGAGTTTTCCTTAACCTAATCTTATCAATCTAGATTTTGGATCATATCGATTAAAACTTACATATATTAGGTCAATATTGACAAAAAAATTAGACATAATTAATTTACCTAAATCATTTTTTTCATATATTTGAAGTAGGGGCAAGACTTCTAGCACAATTATAACAATAAATGTATAAATCCCACCCAATAATGAACTACAACATCCCTCACTCACTCTTCCCCATATCCCACAATCTATTGCATAACATTTAGTGCCTTAGGCATGCCTAGCCTTCTTTAGAGAACTCAATATTTGGTCAATTAGGTCTTGATCATTGTTATCCAAAATCCAATCATACAACAAAATAGGCACCCAAACAGATATTTGCATGTTTATGTTACCCAATTAAAACTATTTTATAGTTCTTAATGATTTGCATTTACTTACTACATTTATTATCAGATTTTCATGTACTCTGAGTATTGATAAAATTATTTCATATTCAAAATTCATCATTGATCATTACATTGTGCATTCATAAGAATGTAGTACAGATGTCTTTGATTCATATTTCATGTTTCAATAAACATAGTACATTGCAAATGAAAGTAAACAACTGAGGTA
>MU225390.1:305785-322342 GCA_018584345.1 Thuja plicata
ATCAAGTTGTATATCTTGAATCTAGAGTTAACCCGCGAATGCATGAATCAAGAATTGAACCTAAGCTAGTATAAATAGATGTTCATACTCAATTGTGAGAACATGAATTCTTTGTAATTGATAGCCACGAAGAGCATCTAAGGAGCAGAAGGCAGAATTCATGCAAAAGATCAGAAATAGAATACATCAGTTATCAAGAACACACAGAGGCTACCGACGAGAAGATAAAGGTAATACTCAATCATGGAAGGATGATTAATAGTATTTTTGGAGCTTTAGAGGATCTGTTATTAGCAAGTGAAGATTGCATATTCCATCAGATCAAAGACTTATGTAGTTGCATTCTAACAAGTGCATCACATATAAAATCCTTTTGTAGAAGGTGGACTTAACCGTCCTTTGTAAATCTCTTAACGGAGTGCACACTTAACAGTGTTTTTGAAAGCTTCAAATGAAGTAGATCTTAACAGGTCTCTACTATAATACTCCTAACAGGGTAGGTCATCAGAAGTGACAAAAAATTGTAAGCCTTAACTGACTCTTCTTATCTATAGATAGTGAAGTTTATGGGTAACAATCCCCACCGTAGTTTTTACTTCCTTAACAGGAGTTTTCTGTGATATCATATCTTGTGTCATGTGTTATCTAATTTCACGAATGTTCTATTATTGTTACATATCAAAAGAATGTATGATATGATTTCATATGCATAAAGAAAGATGAACAGATAGATAAGTTAATTTACAAACTGATGACTAAGGGTTAATGGGCTAACCAAGAAAAGTTTTAGAGTTATTGATTCACCCCTCACCTCTCAGTACAAATTATCTCAATATAATTCCAACACCTTCCACCAAGCTTTTCGAGCATCCCTCCTAAAAAATGTCTGGTTTTGTGAAGGAGATGAAACAGTATCCATGAATGCATGTGTGAACTGAAACCTCTTCTCCCTTCCTTCAAACCTTGCGCACTTCCTTCCTCTGGTAATCCGCCATCAATGCATATTGATGTCCATCCCCACCATCATTTGTCGCACCCTGCCAGTGGTCGCTTCCCATCATTTTCAAAGAGCAGAGTCGCTGAGGAATAAATTGACATCTCATCTGATGGAAACGCAACCATTATGTGCCATTTGAAAATGGTAGGTTGCCTCCAAGATGAGAACACCATCCCCCTTTAATGTCACCCTCCCCTCCTAATTGATGGAAAAGTTGATTGAGCTTCCCAAGCCCCTTGTTAGTTGGGATACTTAAATATTTCATGTAAACAAGCCCGCCATAAGCTATAAGGTTTCTGACATTTCTACAAGATTCGCAATTATGGCTACGATCCCTCATAGTCAACTTTTATACATCTAGCCCCAATGAATAGGAGATGCCTACCATTATATTTAACTACCCCATTATCGTGTTATTCTATGGTGGTAGTAGTAAACGTAAACCTCAATTACTCGTCCATGCCTTTAAATACAACTTATTAGCATTATACTCTGTATAATTTATCACAATATTTAATTCCTTACATCATTGGTCCTTTAAGATTACCATATGATGGTTCTTTCCATTAGTTGGTAAGTAGTCTTGCTGCCTTGATAATATTCTCAGTTGCTAAAGAAATAGATAGATAGCATTCCTAGACTATAAACCTTATTTTATTCAGTCACTAACTATTTGATAAAATGGGTTGGGTACTTTAAGTTATCTTTCTAAACATTTAAATAGTTATTAAATTAATAGATAATTCACAATGTAATATTATTGAATCTCTACAAATCTATCTTGATATTTGTCTGGAAAGGTGTGAATACCAAACTATATGTATAAGGTTAAATGCTTCATGAGAAGCATGTAAAACATATTATCTTGTACCACATTTATATAACTTTCATCTAATTGAAGACCTTAAGGGTTTTAAGTTTCGTTATACGAATAAGACTTACAAACAAAAATAGAGGTATTACTAAAATGACATATTTCACATTCTAGAACCCGTGAAGAAAATTTTCCAACATTTAAATTAGTCAGAGCTAGACATTGATATCTTATTGGTATCATATTATTTATAAATATTATACTTGTACTTTACATACCTCTTTTCTTTCTTTTGAATATTGCCAAGGTTTGTTGATGATGTACCTCGTATGGTCCTTAAAGCTAACTTCAAAACAAGTGCTTGCACAAATGCTATCTCTTTAAATAAAACCCAATGCCTTACAAATCTTTCCAATGGAAAATTTATTGTTCAACCTTGAAAGAAAATAACAAATCTATATCTCAAAAGCATCACATAACATCAGATGTTGCCACTCACTTCATTAACCATTGGTAAGATAACCATGATCTAACCATTTAGAACATTCCTTCTTCAATGTTAGTATTATATATCACTAAGGCATATTCAAAAGGTTTAATTTAACATCTTCATGTTCAACATAAATTCAAATGACTAAAAGTTCCATTAGGTTCAATGCCCACTTGATCAATCATCCTTTCATCAAAGATATCTTTTATAATGTGTTACTTGTTGTAACTAAAAAAAAGTCTTCTAATTATTGTAATACTCATATGACCATTGTAGGTTAATACTAGAAATTAGGTAAACTAAATTCCATTTATTTATTTATAAAGAAGGTTCTTAGAGCATTTATAATTAACTATAACACTTGAGTTACCTAAAAATATATCAGATTACTATATAATTAAGTCCAAACATCTTGAAGTAGCATAAAAATATGAATACCTATTCTTTTATTTTTATTTTTACGGGTGGTACCACTTACTAAGCATGTGATGAGTTATAATTCCCCTAGGCTTATCAATTTTCCATTAATTAGTCTATATTAATATAATTTTACATTGAATATTCCACTTAATGCATATAAGGTTAGCATTTAAAACTTGTACACACTTTACCGATATATCCATATACATGACTAACTGGATTCTAATTAGTAATAATTCATTCATAGGTTTATGTCCTGGTTGTCTTAGGTTTAACATATACTTAAAGAAAAATTTACTAGAAAGGATGAAGGATACTTACTAAATGGATCCTCCCCAAGATAGAATCAGAGAGGGCACCACATCATCCCTCCCTAAGACTCGACTTACTCCTGGAAGTCGAAGGCAGTTGTTGTGTCCCAAGTTGCTCCTCAACACACGGGTGCTAGCTTTCCTTCAGGTTAGAATCTTAAGAACAACCTATGCATTTCCAACATTAGCAACAATATAGACCGATTCATTATGCAAAAGTTATCCGCAACCATTCTAAAATGCAATTTTCCTATCACAAGGTGTTCTTTAACCTTCATTTTTGCCCTTATCCTGAATTTTACCAGAAATTTTCTACTCATCTTCTTTCCAATATCACATGAATAATTCATAATGAACAATACATTACACTAACCTCTAATTAATCTACGCATAGAAAGTATGCCAACTCATATGTATAAAAAAAAACACCCAAATGCCAACACTTCACCATAGTTAAACTCAATCATACTAATCCATTCACTTAATTTATTCAAAATTTTCCACAATTACACCAATCCTAATCAAGATAAAAATTATTTTTCTAACCATGGAAATTCTTTTGGATTCATACGCATCTATACTAGGTTTACCATTCCAAGGAACATTTCATAAAACAATTTTCAACTTTCCTATTAATTTAATCAACACAATGTCATCAAAACTAATTAAACATGGTAACATACATGTTAAAAAAAACATACAAATATATTTCTATCTCTAAGATGCAGTAGTAAGCATGAGTAGATATCCATTTACACAATCACACAATAGTCCACATCATCGGGGATACACATCACAACATAGGGCTCAGGAGCGGCTCATGCCATCATGCTCCAGGGTACAATATATTGATCTCATCTGAACACATAACCATAGTCCATGATACATACCTCACTGAGTGGCTTGACGGTGCTGGGGTCCCACACATATATGGCACTCACACACATACGGTGAGTCCCCCCATACAAGTCCACGTGATCTACCCCTTTTTATGTAAGGTGTTTAGCCTCCAAGGAATAGTCACCACTCTAAGGCGACAGTGGATACTAGCTATATAATAGCCTCACACACCCCCATACTCAAAGGTTCCCTACGTCTGCTTCCTTGTATACACTCACCAAGTCTACCTCTTGCATCCTTGGTGAGGAATCACATTACTACACATGGCCAACATTCAAATTACACCAAAGGAAACTAGTTTAGCCACCAAATTAATAAATAAAAGGAGACAAGTTGTCAATTTCAACAATAAATAACAAAATTTAAAATATCACAACATTAAATCATTATAACGAGTTTTTCCAAAAATTTATGGCTAGACCATCACAAGAGAAGGTAAACAAGTTGCTGACCCGAACCAGAACAAAATATCATGAAATTACACAACACATCATTGTGTGGCTATACATAGCCACCTCACGAGGAAGGAGGGAACAACGTCTGACTATCGCAATAGCTCATCATGTGACGACCCAGCGGTCTACTATCGCATGGCATGGGGTATTCACCTTGGCAACACCCCGCATTAAGTGGCACAGAATAAGCATGTCAACACACTTGGCATGACAATACACTAAGCAGAGAGGGCACACATTGGTCGTATGTCACATGACAGTGTTCCTCGCAGAGAAGGCACGCGCATGTCACACTCCGCATAGCAATATCTCTCATAGATCATCATCGTAGCCAGAGGTATACATGGCTAGGGTCCCCCCATATGCCTACCACGTCTAAATAACTGAGCATCCATGGGTGCCCCTCTATAAGCATGCAAGCGTCTCCAACACGCTTTACATCAGGTAGAACAACAAAACATACATGAAAGTATATATATTGCACTTTCATGTAACTCTGTACGTGGCATCGTGTCCTCGAGCTCGGCTCGCTACCATCAGCAACACGACTTCACTATCCACACTATTGTCAGAACAGTAGTGGGTGTGGCATCGTACCCCTTTGCATTATGCCGGAGCATGTGCAGTACGATATCCATCACAGCATGGGATACACTTCCACCACATGGTGGACCATAAGGAAAAAGCTTATAACCACAAGTTATATCTATATCCATAAATTTCTCATATCTGATACTGTTATAATACTGAAGAACTATGGGGATTGGGCTATGCACTTATGAACCACATTTTGGGTCCATCCTAAGGGGAAGCATTGATTACCTTTTTCCTCAAGAAGTGGAAGCTAAGGTCACTTCGCGCCGCCATTACACGTACGCCATATAACTACCCAAGGAAAAGGTGATATATATATATATATATATGTCTTGTTGACATCTTTTGGGAATGGAGGAGAGGCGTTGTGTATGATGTTTTGACAATTGTTGCACAATAAAATAGAATAGATGTTTAATTAATATGTATGTTGGAAGTATAAAGAAGCTCGTATTCACAAATTATTAATTATTCCCTTTTCTTAAACACCAAAATTCTTTTTGGTATAATCATTCAACACTACCTTGGATATCTCATTTGTGTCTCTATCTTTTTTGTTTCCTCTGTGTCAAGTTTCCATATGTGATCAAGCTTTTCATTCAGGAAGAGGGAGATGGGGATCAATGTTTCTAGATTTTGACATGGAATGTAATTTAGTTGCGTACCTTATGAAATCATTTGATGTTCAAATTTTTAATTATTTCTCATTAATTTTAACCTATCAACCTTTACTTTAGCTAGCATTAAACAATATTTTTTGTTTAATATATTTGTATTTTCATAGAATATTACTCTTTATTTTAACTAGTAGGTTATTGACTATCTTCATTCACGCTTGATAATTTACCCTCCTTAATACTTCAAAATGTCTTTGCAAGATTTGATTGTTAACAATCTACCCTTTTGCATTTGTGGCAAAATGATAGTATATTATTAATGTACATTTAACTAAAAACTTTATTGAAATATTGTAAAGTGTGCATACTTGTGAATATTATAAATAAGTTTGATCTAGGTTTAGTTAGGTCTCAAAGAGCTTCTTCGTATAGTTCAAAAAATATTTCTATCATATTTATTGTTTTAGTTCTATTGAAAAATGTATGTCTAAATGCTAAGAATTTTTGGCAACCCTTTTGGGAATGAGATAGAACAAATTATTTGGAGGAACTTGTTTTAGGTGTGACGAATGAGGGCATAGAAAACCCATGAGATGCTTATGAAGAATAGAGGTCACCTATTTCAAAGAGGGTCCCTGAACATGGGGTTGACTTGTTTCACAAAGAGTCTCGAGGTATGACATGAGAGGTTAGCACAAAGAAAGATTTTGTTTTGCACTATAGATGTTAGGGATGAGGTAAATATTATGGTAGATAGCAACAATATAAACAATTTGATGTTTGTAAAATGATTGACAAGTTGCGGTTGGGGAGGATGAAACATCCATTGCCCAAATAGGATTGGAAGGTTGTAGTAAGAAAATATGATATTGTAGAAGAATATTTCTTGTATGATGAGATGGCTAACACCTCACCATATATAATGATGACCCAAAAGAAAAAAAATATTGCCACTAAGAGAAATTGAGGAAAAATTCTACAACATTATAGGGGTGTATATCAGAAAGGAAAGATATGCACATACATGCATTGATCCTAGCAATGTACTCAATTGTAAGATGAGAAAATAATAGCACAAATGAAAAAGTGGTACTACAAAGGTGAGAATATGATAGAAAAAGTTCCTAAGTGAAGTCATCCATCCAACAAGGAAATCTATGTGATAGGGGAAAACATAATTTAGAGGGACATGTGGTGACCAAAAAAGGGGTTTATAAATGTGAGGGACTAGTTGATGAAAAGAGCAAGCATATTAGTGATAGTAGATGAAGATAACATTGCATGTAGGGTGATTGGTGAATGAAGACTCACAATTTCAAAATTAAAAGACGATTGAAGCCACACATCCATCGCCAGAAGGGTCTGGATTACCCTTAGATGCCCCATCGAAGTTTACTTTGACCCATCCCTGATTCGGCTTACACCATTGCACCTCTAACCTATCAAAACAAATTGGATGAACTCGAAAAGATCCATTAACAAGCCATTTTAATTCAATTTTTATCTTCAATCATAGTTTTGAATTATCTTAAAAATATCTTATTGACAACAAAACAATATTTAATTAATCTCAATAAGTGTTTTAAATGTAGACATTTGTTTTCAATTTTCTTGAAAATATTTTTAAAAGTATTATTTAATAGTATTTTAAAATATATATGCTAGTTAGTTAAATCTTCACAATTAAATATCTCAACATTAAAAAAAATTATTAATTCACAATATAATTATTAATGACATTCGTGGTATCCAAAGCTTGAAAGGAAAATGGCAAAACACTCACACAGGCGTGGAATTTGACTGTCACCCCTACTTGTCATATAAATTTTTTTTATGACGGTTTGGTCATTTTAATAACTTTCATTTTACGTTTTAAGATAAATATTGATTGTCAAATTTTTCTAATATACAAATAATTTAATAATTCTTTTAAATTTAAATATTTATCAATATAATTAGTAAAATATATATTACATATAATAAATATTTTATTTTTAATGAAGTTTTTAAAACATGTATTATTACATATAATTAAAATTAACTAATTTAAGATACAATTGTGTGTTGGTAAGACAAGAAAATCGTTCGTGCTATGAATTTCTTATATAGGTACAAATGTTGTAAAAGTAGAAAATAACATTAATTAAGAAAGCTTCTAGGTTTATAAAAGGATTCTAAATAATATAAATATGTAATAAATAATATAAAAATATGTATATTGCATATTAATATTTTAAATTAAATTTCTAAAACAAGTTTATGAAATTCATATATTATGTTTTAAAAAGATTCTAAATTGATATAAATATATAATAAACAAAATAGAAACATACACATTCTCTGTGGGTGGGTGCCCTTGCTGATTTATCTCTATGACAAGGAAATGGGAGGAGATAGATACAGAGTGGAGCCATACAAGATTGAGGAGGAATTTTCCTCCAACCTGATGATCATGTACATCTACAAAGAAGGTGGGATCCTTTCGTTCATGAAGAATTTGACGGGTCATGACGAGATGATCTCCAAGCAGTTTGCTAGAACCTAGAACGAGAGAATGGTTACTATTAATGGCATCTCGTTTGAGATCAATGGGGAAGTCATCGGCAAAGCCACGAGTATGCCTACCACTAGTCGAAAATGGAAAAAAGACTGCCAAAACCCAGGCTAAAATGGATTTTGTTCAATTTTTCACAACCCCTGAGGAGAGCCTTGTTTCTTAAAATGGGGGTTACAACATTTCAGACCTCCCAAAATTCTGGCCGAAAATGTACAAGTTGGTCATCAAATACTTCACGCTGGAGGGATGGTATGGTACCTTTTATAACTACCATCTGCCATTTTAAAACCATTTAAGGCATAAAATCTTGATTTCTATTCCGTTTTACCTTTTACATTCCATGGAAAGTAATGTTGCAGATGTGGCTAAAGTCATCTCTCTGGGTAAAAAACATGTTATCCTCCACCAAGGGCTTATTCCGAGGTTATATAGCTTTAATTGTGCCCTATGCCCTCCTCCCCCTGTTGAGGTGACCTACCAACCACCTCCTTCGCCCTCGGTTTCTTTGAATAAAGACTTTCCCACGCCTTCTGGTTCGACGGGCTGTTCCACTCCTGCTGCTAGCCACAAGTCCTCAAAAACTCACCCTACCCCAGAATCTCTGGCTGACCCTACACCTGGCTCTTTGGCTGGTTCTAAGCACGACCTTAGCCCTGAGAATTCCAACCCGCGACCCACCAAAAAAAGTAAACGGATTCTTATTAACCTTGAAACCACTGAGTCTATTGACCCCCACCCCGACCAAACCCGCCGCTCCACCCACCTGGCGAAGGAAAATGACAAGAGAGCCATGAAAGATCTTTTAGATCTGGAAGATGCCTTGGTGGGCTCACATAGCCGAGATAATGCTGTGAATATCCCTCACCCAATAGAGGATAAGGATAATAAACTAAACACCATGACTGAGGAGGTTAAGGAGAATATTTTCCCTACTGCTGAGGGTGCTAATATGGACGAAGGTGCTAAAATTGCCATTGGTGGTTTGGTGGACAAAGTCAAACATCAAATTGCCTATTTGGAGAAAATCGTGGCCCAACTCAAAGTGGATATGGAAAGTACTATCAGAAGGCTGCTGGATGTTAGCAAATTTGCCCTTAAGGTCATGCATGCCTCTTCAACCACTCTCTGTTTGTTGATTGAGAAGACTTCGGATGGCTAGGTGCTGGAGGAGGATAACTCCTGGGAACTCTTCAAGTTCCTTCATGAAGAGCGGGCTGACATGCTGCTGTCGAAGTGCTTATGGGACGAGAAATGACTCTGTTATTGGTTCCTAGGGATGCTGTGGATAAGCCTTTAGGCTGGGCTACTTTTTTTTATTATAGCTTTAAGTTTAAGACTTTAATGCTGGTTATTAGCCATGTGTGGCTTGGTTTTATTATGTTTTAACTTTATACTCTTTGCTCGTTGGTTTTTGGAACTGAGCACTCATGCTAGGACTATGATTTTGTTATTTTGGTTTTTAATAGAGGTAAATGATTGTGAACTGTTTGACTGCATTCTAGGTTGGATTAATTTACTGTTAATTCTCCTCTGGTGTGCTGATATTATACCTCGGGCTAACACCCTCTTACTACTGCTTATTTAAAAAACATATACATTATAAAATAATATATATTAATCATATCTATTATAAAATAACATATATTTATATTATTAAATAAAATACTATATTACCTATAATTTTTTTTTGATCATTTATTAATAAATTAAAGTGTCATATTGACACTTTTATAAAAAATTCCAATAAATTTTTAGCAAAAGTGGAAAAACCGCCAATACAGCCCTCAAATTCCATTAAACGTGAAAAAACCGCCAATACAGCCCTCAAATTCTAGGCCTGCTCGAACGGTGTCAATTTTATTTGGAGATGAATACATATAATTGGAATCTGTGGCACGTATCGACCTTTTACCGCGACTAAGTTATCAATGCTTACGCTTTGAAATTCATTTTATCATATAAGATATATCTAAAATCTAAAATATAGTTATTATATTAATTAACAGTAAAAAGTCCTTAAAAAATTGTCGAAAACATCTCCGAAATTGGCTGTATAAAGACCCACAATAGGACCCAATTTTCACCTCAACAAAAAATCGGAACTTAGAAGTGAGCTTGAGCTGGGCCAAAATAAGAATGACAGGGAAGTTAGTTTGCGTGACAGGAGCATCAGGCTTCATTGCCTCATGGCTCGTCAAGCTTCTCCTCCAAAGAGGTTATGTTGTTCGAGCTACCGTTCGTGATTTGGGTATGTATATTTTCCAGCAATTTTGTCATTCGAAGTACTCTTCTTCACTTAAATTGAAACGGAATTCTTCAATCTGCTTTTCTGCGGGACTTTTGATTTGTTTTTGTTGAAGGTTGTGTCAAAGGAATTTATGGGGTATTGATACCATTGATAGGTTTATTAGTGTTGACGTTTTTAATAATAGATGTTTTGGCGTCATCATACATCAAGAGTAATACTGAATGAATAGTTATTAAAATAAAGTCTGTTGGACTGTTAATTTAGCCTCATACCCAAGAAAGGAGCCTTGCCAGGGGATTGCATTAAGTATGACACTGATTAGTGATTGTAGTATTGAACAATGAATATCTTTCATGACATTTTATTGAGTTAATACACTGTATTTTGTAATGTTTTTGAGCATATCATTTTCTGAGTCAAATTTCTGTTTGAAGTCTGCAAAATATTTATAATTTATGATTTTTGTTTTTTATATGTATAAATACACCCAATGATGTTTTTCTGGGCTGTACTGGTAAATAGTACCCCATACATGTATCCATTTGTTAAAAGCCTTAGCAACAGTATTTCGTATTTTGGCAATTTATGGGCATTTTACTTGTAGACTTCACATCAAACGATCGCTGTTATATGACTTTTTAGATCCCCGAGTTTGAATTTAATGCCTGCTGTTTTATTGCATAAACTTCATATACAGATAATTCAAGTACGACAAAAAATGACACCAACTGAATCCATAATCATCGATACTTCTGCAAGGAATTCTTACTTATAAAATGTAAGGACAATTGACTATTCATCACCAGAATACATTATGAGCAAATTGGATAATATAATTAGTAGAGCCCAAAAATATGTATTCTACTAGGACACTAGTTGATCTAATGACCTGCTTGAACTGGTTGATTTTTGTGAACAGCAGATAATAAGTTTTTTAATTTGAAGACGCAGATAAATCAAAATCCCAAGAGTCCCATTAACATCTGAGGACCTTTCAAATGTAGATTTTGTCCCCTTTCTCAACTCTTCCCAAACCTTCCATGAGATTAGTGGTTAAATGAGGAGTCCTTTTTGTATTCAAACTCTGCCCTCCTAAAAGGTTGCGTTTTACTTTTTCAAAGTCTTCAACACCAACATAAAGCTGAATGGTTGAATTGGAGCGTCCTTCTAACTATAGGAGTCTTCACAAACTCACCTTTCTGATTTTGGCGTCACTTTTCCTGACTACTAAATGTCAAAGCTGGTGGCTGGGTTCAATAGATTCCTGTCTACAGTAGGACTCTCCAAAATACTTTCTAGAATAAGAAAAAGAATATTACACAGTTCATAAAAAGAGCAAACAACAGTTGGAAACCAGCAACGTCTCCAAGAATAACTCCGGCAGCAATAACAGGACATTGCTGCCATGAATTACATCAGCAAGTGCAAAGGAGAAAAGTGGAGTATAAACCCACTATAACAGACTTGCTCGCTGCAAAGAGGTAGACAAATAAGACATTCGACCTCGGTTTGCAGCAGTACCAAATCCAGCAGTTATTTCCACAACATTCAGCAAGGTAGTTCTACAGCAACAGCTTCATCAATATTCCAGCAGCAGCCACAAATCCAGAAACTCATATCACAACAACCAGTAGTAATTGCGATCAACCCTCTCACAATTAACATTAAATGAATCCTCTGTGCATTAGCTTGGTTAGCAACTAAGCCTGTATAATCCATTTTAAGCAGTCCAACGGAAATGAACATGATACTGTAAAAGAAGCTAAGAGGCAGTCTTCCCTTCAACTATCTGGAGCTGTTACTGAATCTGATGAATAGTATCTTTAAGTTCATTATTGACATGTAATTAATCTTGAAGGTTTGCTAATAAGCTCGACATTTGAAGGGAAAGGTTCCAGCAGATCATTTGAACTCCAATTTGAAGGGGCAAGAAGGTGCCAGTGAAGACAGCAAGCAACGAAAATTCCAAATAAGCTTGAGGATGACTTATCTGCTAGATTGTGTGGGGATATTATGCAGAGGGGAGATACCAAGCAGAGCAGTTCTCCATGTCCAAATGTGTTGGAAGAGAGCAGGAAGAGATGAAAAAAGGGAACGCAAATGTTGTGGGCATGATAGCAAAAACAAAAGGCATGTTTTATGGATTTCATTTAGCACAATAAGGGCTTGACAATGAAGGATGAAGGAATTTGACATGAGGAATTTCCATGATAGTAGCTGAGATTGGGCATCCCTTTGAATTTCCAGATTTGAAGGCTAAGTTTCTTCCATTTTAACCTTTATAGAGATAACGAGATTGACTATGCTCAATACTATAGCTACTATGAAGATATCCTAGGACTCGTTTCTCATTTCATGCCACATTATGGTATGGCAGCATATGGTTGCGCTTTTAGAAAAGGGAACAACATAGTTTGGTGCTTGTTAAAGTCTTATTAATCATTCTTTGAAATACAAGAAATATGTAAAATTAAATATTTGGAATATTTTTGAATTTGCTTGCATATCTTTGACAAATCTCTGTGATCACTAATTTAAGTGAACATGTGAATTTTGGATTAACTCACCAAAGATTGTTTGGGTAGATTTTTGTTCACAAAATCAAAATTTTTCTTATGATATACATCCTAATTTGAACAGCTAAATGATAACTCAAACTTCCAATAAAAATGAACAACCAAGAATGAATCAAATATGACTCCACAACCTCCTTTAAAGCTCTATTGAAATTTTAGAAATTTAAATTATAAAATCACTTTTTGAATAATAATTCACTTAATTTTTTATAAAAGACTTAATAAAAATAATATTCAATTTAAAAACACAATTAATCCAAGTCACAGAACTTTCTATAGGCAGCAATGACAAGTTTTATCACATGCAGATCATGGCATCTTTAGGTCAAAATAGAACCATGTAGATAGCTGGAAGAATAATCATCATTTACAGGTCTAGAAATGTTATTTTACAGACTAAGGTCCATAGTAAGCATAGAATCAAAAGGTGAGCACATGCAGGTTTACGAGCCAAACATAAGCATATATAGATTGCAATACGAGGATATTGAGGCATGATAAATGATGGGATGAAATGCACTATGAAAAATCAACTTTCAAACTCTCTAAAGATTTTGATTCCAAATAAGATTACATATCAACAATGAAATGCAAGAAAACACGGATCCCATTTTAAGTTATCTTATAGGTAACCATGAATGTATGCATTTCTTATTGTAGATGGAAGTTTTAAACAGCGATGTGGAAATGCAATGTAATGTCCCCTTTCGGGATCACCTTATACTTTGCCCTAAATTCACAATTACAAAATGAAACAGGAGCTAAATTGTAGTTAGAGATGTAAGTCTTACTCGATATGATGAGATAAGCTGTATAAATATCTGAAGTCTGATTTCTCATATCAGGTTGATCTCTTAGATCGATCTCCTTCATCAAATGGAATTCTTCTATTCAGTCTTCTCTCAAAATCTGGATAATACTCGTTTATTGTTACTCCTCTTTTTTTGCTTGAATGAAATCTCCTTTATATTTTATTGGTGAAAGAGTCACCACCTTTCATTAGAATTGAGTCACCCTTTTCATTGTTGCCTTTGAGAATAATATTCCTGTCATTGTTGCCTTCAAGAATGATATATTATTCCCCAAATTGCTCTCCCTTGGATTTCCTCCTCAAATGAAACATTCTCCCCTTTATATCTCCCAATGTGGGGGAGAGTCATACCTCTTCATCATGTCTTTCCTTTGTAATGGTCACAACCTTTCACAATTACCACCCTTTGGAAGAGTCACAACCCATCATCATTGTTGCCCTTTGGAGAGTCATAACCTTTCAAAATTACCATCCTTTGGAAGAGTCACAACCCTAACCCTTCATCATTGTTCCCCTTTAAAGAGACAACCTTTCAGAATTATCACCCTTTGAAAGTCACTTCCTTATTCTCTTCCCCTTCCTTTCTTCTTCCATCAATCCTTCCCTAATTCCTATGCTCCTTTCTTCCTTTCTCCCCCTTTCAAATGAAGTTCTCTTCTCCCTTTTTATATCTCACGTTTGAGAGAGTCACAACTTTTCCTTTCATGCCTTTTGACCCTTCATTAACTCAAACTAAATTTAATCATGTTATATTTTAATTTTATTATTTAATATTTTTAATTTAAAATTTCGTTTTTATTCTTTTATATTTTAATTTTATTATTATTCATTATTAAATCCTATTTCAAATAGGGGACATCACAATCCTCCCTTCCCAAAATTGCTTATCCTCAAGCAATGATTGAATGATTGTGGAATCCCATTATTAATCCAGCTTATGCTGTGCAACTCTGATGTTATCATATATGTTTTGTCACTTATTTTGAATGTCAATTATGATCGGTAGTAGAAAGTTGGCAAAGCTTAACTTAAGACAAATTTTCTCTCAACTTCCAGAGAAAAGGATCAAGGGCATCTCATAATGATGCCAATTGAATTTGCAAAAACCAACGTTTGCATGATAGCATACCTCAAATTCATATCCTTTGGTTCACTCTTAGTTATTCCCTTCTTCTAGATCAACTAAAAGTATAGAGAAAAGCATGGAGCATACACTTGAAAACATGAATTATACACATGAATGCATGAAGACATGGAGCATACATGGAGTAGACACATGAATATATCCAAACACAAAGCATACACATGAAAATATAGAGCATATACATGAAAACACGGAGCATACACATGAATATATGTAGACATAGCTCACTTGGCCCACTAGAGGCAGGAGCGTCCAACCTGGACGAAATCCATCTCTTGGAGTAACCAATCCACAAGAGGTAGAAACATCCAACCAGGACCAAACCCATCTCTTGGAGTAACCAATCCACAAGAGACAGGAACGTCCAACTAGGACCAGATCCATCTCTTGGAGTAATCAATCCACAAGAGTAGGAACGTCCAACTAGGAGCTGATCCATCTCTTGGAGTAACCAATCCACAAGAGGCAGCAATAGGACCAGATCCATCTCTTGGAGTAACTAATCTAGAAGAGGCAGGAACGTCCAACCAGGACCAGTTCCATCTTTTGGAGTAACCAATCCACAAGAGTCAGGAATGTCCAACCAAGACCAGATCCATCTCTTGGAGTAATGAATCCACAAGAGGTAAGAACATCTGACCAAGACTAGATCCATCTCTTGCGGTAATAAATTCATCACTTTGCCTCTGTAGGAACATCCAACCAGGACTAGATCCATCTCTAGGGGTAATCAATTCACCATTTAGCCCACAAGAGGCAGGAATGTCCGACCTATACTAGATCCATCTCTTGGGGTAATCTAACTTGCTTCTTATCTCAGTCATAGGACATTCACTTTTCATTATCCTTCCATGTAGGGTTAATTCTCAAAAACCTTGTCCCTCGTGTCCTCGTCTTGGTTTAGAAAGTTGTGAATATCTATTTTTGGATGCCATCTTATCTTTCAACTCTACCTTTGATATAGGTTTGCAGCTATGCTCTTGAAGTTTTCCATATAGACAAAATCCTTGGATTGTTCCAAAGGTTTTAGATTGTCCTAATGATCTTCATTCATTGTAATAATTGATGTCTTCTCCAAAGAAATAAAATGATAAATGATCTCCTCCTTCAATTAGTTTCGAAACTTTGTACCAATTTTCTCAAAAAAACCACTTCTTAAATCTGCTTGTAGTCTACTCAAAGGTCTGTACACATTCACCCTTAATATCTGCAACAAAACACCTTTAAAATCTTCGTAATTCGTGGTTTGATCTTTTCAATGAGGGGACGGTTGAGCAGTTGGGGGCACTCATCATCAAACTTCACAAGAAAAGGGTGGAAATGAAGATTTCAGCGTGTGAGATGGTCTGTCCCATAGGCTATCTTTAGCCTCACGGACGTTAAAATTTTCTTTCTTTCTTTCTTTTCAATTGCAAACTGTTTTTTGGATTTGATTGTGTAAGTATTTTTGTATCAACATTTCGGATCACATTCCATCCATCATTAGGATGAATGACAGAGAGCAAAGGGAGAAAATGAATGGAGTAGCAGACTCAGCCACCTAAAAAGAGGGAAAGAGAGTGAGAGGATCAAGAGGAGAATGCCAAGTGGCAAAGAAAAGACAAAAATAATAAACAAAAGGAG
>MU225390.1:380351-394037 GCA_018584345.1 Thuja plicata
CAAGTCAGATTTGGTGTATCACCTTTATAGTTTTAGGGTTTATTAGGTCATTTCTTTCCCCTTTTCCTTATATACAACAATTTTGTGCAAGTGATATTCCAAACCTAAGAGGAACCGGCCTAGAATCCGGAGATTTGTTCTCAACCCCATCAATGGGAACGTTTCCATGTTTCAACAGGATAGCTAGATTCCATATCAAGCTATTGGCGCAATCCTGAGTGACAACAGGTACCTCATTATATGCTTCACAACCACAAGATGTATTTCCTTAGGCTCACACATGAATTGGCTCAAAGCATTCATTGCATAACAGATATCTGGTCTAGTGTTGACCAAATACATCAATGATCCAATCATCTGTCTCCAGAGAGTGGGATCAGCTAACTAAGAATCTGCTGCTGCTTCCTTCAACTTGTGAAGATTTGTCTCCATGGGTGATGACATCGGTCTGCAGTTCATGATGCCAAATCTCTTCAATATATCAACGGTGTACTTTCCTTGGTTAGAATAATGCTATCTGATTTCTGCCAGACTTCTAACCCAAGGAAGTAGTGCAATAGTCCTAAGTCCTTCATGTCAAATTCTGAGGCTAGTTCCTTCTTGCACTGATTAATGAGATGATCCTCTCTTATAATCAACAGATCATCAACATATAATATAAACATTAGCATATCACCTTTGCTATGCTTGAAGTAGAGGTTTGGGTCTGCATCATTTTTGGAGAAATCTAATCTCATGAGGTAATTGTCAATTCTCTCATACCAGGCTCTGGGAGCCTGTTTAAGTCCGTAAAGGGCTTTCTTTAACTTACACACGTGTTCTTGAATTATGGATCTCAATTCCTTTAGGTTGCTCCAAGTAGATCTCTTCTTGAATAGTTCCATTTAAGAATGCGGTCTTAACATCCATCTGATGTACTTTCCATCTTTTGGCAGCTGCGATGGCTAGAACAACTCTGACTGAAGTATATCGGGCAACTGGAGCAAAAGTTTCTTCATAGTCAATTCCTTCTTTTTGTGAGGAACCTCTGGCTACGAACCTTACTTTGTACTTTTCTATATTGCAATCTATAGCATGCTTGATCTTGAACAACCGTTTGGAGGAGACCACTGATTTCTCTTTAGGTCTAGATACAATTTCCCATACATCATTCTTCAGGATGGACTGATATTCCTCTGCCATGGCATCTTTCCATACTTGCTGCTGAATAGCTTCTGAAACATTTGCAAGTTCTGACTTTGAGAGCTCACTCATTAGGGCTACATAACTAGATAATCTTGTGGGTCTTTTACTCTCTCTAAAAGTTCCTAAAGGAGCTCCGTAGGACTTTGCTTCTTCTATTATTTTAGTTGCCCAGAGAGGTCTCTTCTTAGGATTTTTCAAGGATGTGGTTGATTCTTCATTTTCTTCTTCCTCAGGATACTCCCTCTGAATCTCAGGAGCAGTTTCCTTTTCTGGTTCTATGGGAGAAGTTAGGATTTCTGGCTCAACGGAGTTTTTAGGTCTTGTGAATGCTATATCCTCCTCAAAAATTACATCTCTGCTTAGTTCAATCTGTTTCTGACTAGGCACATGTACTCGGTAAGCTTTTGAGGTTTCACTGTGTTGTCCTCAATTTTGTTTTCGCAAAATTGGGGCAACTCTACAAAATTTTTGTAGGTTAAATTCTCTAAGGCGTGTTATTAAAATGATAACGTTTTTATCTAAAGTCTAAAATTGTTGAATTTAGAACATATGTTATTAATAACATATGTTATTATGATTTTAGAATCTCGTGATATAATACATTTTATTTTAAAATGGATGTGTTATGGCTTTATGAAATAAGCGTTGATTTTTAATTACATGACTTACATTTTCCTTCCTTCTAAATATCACGGTTATTAAACATTAAATTAAAAATATATAACATATATTGATGCATATCATATTACATATTTGTTATATGTATCATTTATAACCGTGGCTTGTATTTAGCTGGGAGTATCGCTCTAATCACATGGCATGACATTACATATTGTAATGTATGCTAAAACTCGTGATATAGCCTTTTTTTAATAAAAAGTGCATGGCATGTTTTAAATGTAACATGGTATCGTTTTTTTTACCTTATTCACATATCACTTTTCATAAAAAAATGTTTGTGTGTTTTGTTTTAAAAACATGGCATTAGCTTTATGAAGTAAGGCGTTGATCTTTGGAGGAAATGCATCTTTTAATGCATATGTTATTTGCTTATATACGCCCGCCATGTTCTTTTAAACCCGTGGATATGTGGCGTCAAATCTTGCATAGATTGCATATGCAAAATATACATAAAACATGTCTTTTCCTTCTAAGTACTGGGCGTCGTTTTTTATGGTGGAAGCATATCTTTTTAAAAAGAGGAAATATATGTTATCATTCATTTAAAATATGTTTTCACTTAACTAAGGAGGGTGTCGATTTTATAGCATTTTGCATATGTTTTGAAAGGAGGGCACTGCCTTATATGTAATCGCTTTATCAAAGCCCTCGAGCATTCATCTTATGTGCTGCCTTATGCGTGTTGATTCTTGCATGAAAATGTATGCTTCGAAGGCTTGTTACATATGTCTTTTGTCTCTCAAAACCCGTCATTAAGAAGATAGGTTAATGGCGCTGTTTTTTTTTTGGTGGTTTGCATACTAATCTTTATGTTGTGAGTTCATTAAAATCGTTTTCACCACCATAGCAAGCTGCGTTTTGGGAGGAAAAGCCCACCTAGGGCATAGCAAGGAGAAAAACGGTTTTGTATGCAAAGATTTCACCATAGATCTCTGCGTTTTTTTTACTCCTTTTTGCTTGGGAATTTTGGTAAGTCTTTTCTTCTTGGTTTCAAATATGTTTTTCTCCATGCCTTTAAATTTGAAATGCATTCTTTGAGTGCTGTTTTTAATTTGTTTTGCATGAGGAATTCGAAATCAAATAGGAGTCATTTCATTGTTTGAATCATTCAAGTTAGTTGCTATTTCTATGCATTTTTGAGTTGCATGGAGGACATTTGTTGAAAGCTTCATCTTGAGCTGTCCAAATGCATTAAATCAGCAAGTATAACTAATAGGACTCTTTGCCTATTTAGTGTTAAATTGGAGGCTTCCTCTTGGATTCAAAATCCTTAATTGTTTCTAGAATTCTAAGTTTGGGAGAGGCTTGCTATTCTTTGCAGGAAGGTAAGAAGTTTTTCTTTATTTGTTTTTCTTGTATATGTAAATCTTCCATTTCACTTTCAGATTTACATGTTCTTCTTGTCTTTCTATTTCCATCTTCCATTTTCTTCTAAGTTGCACATGAGGGAGTCATTTATCCTCATATGCAGTCGGGATTAAAAACCCCATTCTTGATGGTGACTTTCCAAAACGAATGAGAAGAGACCAAGTGCTGCCCCATATGCAAAGAAGCTAAAAAAAACTCACTGTTTGACCTCATATGGAAGTGTTCACAAAAGTTTATCATGCACATGACATATTCATGTGTGAAAATACTTGTCACATCTCTTTGGACTTGCTGTCCAGAATGTGTAAATGTTTCCAAAAAGCCCACTATGCACATAGCATGTCCGTTCATGAGCTGCAAATGATTCCAAAAATCCCACCTTGCATATTGAACATTGGCTCATGTGCATATGTGCGTCAATGTATTCATTTTATCAAACTCAAAGCTTGCTGTCCGCATACGTGCAGTACCTCCAAAATACTAAGTTTTTCCCTATATGCATTATGGATTGTAAATCCCACTTCTTTCATGATGTTCATACTTACATATCAAAGAAGTCCAGCTTTCTAATATGCAAAACAGCCAAAGAAGCCCACCTTTTTGTGTCCTTTTATGACCTCAAACAAATGAAGATTCATATGCAAAAAGCAAAGTACTTCTCATACTCTTGCAAATGAAAAAGTAATCCTCCTCAAACTTGGTTCTTCACAATTCGGCATATGGTGTTCTTCCCCACATGTGATAAAGTTTCAAAAACTGGATTACAAATTCCAAGGTTGTAGAAGTATATGAAGCAATAACAACTATACGATGGAGCCATACAAAGAAAGGGGCGAGCAAAGAAGTGATTGTGGGCATAGAATGCTTTCAAAACTGAAACAGAAAGGCACAAAGATGTCTCTCAGTGATCACCATTATGATGTAGAGCGATATGCAGACTCATGTTCTGGTTCGAGATGCTTTCACCAAACTAGAACACATCAATCATCGGGCATCTTGTAGCAGCATGAAGACCAAAAAAGGTTGATGCAAATAGATGTCGTGTCTTGTCAGACACTTAGATGCTTTCATTATGCATTTTGTAAAAGTGTAGAATCTTTGACAGATTACACAAAAATATGTAATTGCATGTGATAGTATCACATGCAAAGTAGTCTCATGTATTCATGCTGCAAGAACATTAGGTCCTGCAGCATTGAATAAGTCAAAGTTAGTTATTTGTAGATAAGCTTTGAATGGATCAAAGTTAGTTAGGGATAAGGTTTGAATAAATCAAAGTGGTTAAGGATTTCCCCTTTCTTCTCCACTTATCTCTCTCCTCTTTTGCTATATAAAGGAGGGAGCTCATTGTAAATATTCATCTTTTGTTGTGTGCAAGAAAACTATAGACAATTGTCTTATATTCTGAAAACTTTGACTTTCATTGTGCAAAGTTGAGCATTTGAATAAAGGAACAAGAATTGGCAAACTTTGTGTTGTTGGTTTTGAAAATTAACGAGTGTGTTCTTATGTCGCATTGGTTAATCCTTTCTCAAATTAATAGTTATCTTGCATATATCAGTTGAGCGTTTTAATTTGAGTTGTCTTAAGACTTTGATTTTCAAGGGATAAGGGTTACTATAGAAAGTAGTGGCTGCAATATTCCAAGGACTGAAGACTTTGGGCTTCAGTATTGGGAGTTAGATAGATAGAGTATTTATTTGAAGTGAGGACAAGAGACTTTGAGCTCTTGTATCATTTCATCTTTAGATAAATTCATTGTTGTCTCAGTCGATTGTTCTTAAGTCAATCTTTGAGCCACCGGTATTATTGTTTCAAGGGGAACTGTATGTGTTACAGTTCAGTTCTACTTGAAGCCACCTGCGGTAAGAAAGGAGCCTCCCCTATTGCTGAGAGGAGATAGTAATCTCACACACTGCTGCCTAAAATACACATTTTGCAAGTTGTAGTCTTAGTGACTTGCAAAATATTTAGCCAACATAACTAATACTACAACTTAGCAAAATGGTAATTTTAGGCAGCAGTATGTGGAATTTATTTCTCCTCTCAATAGTAGAGGAGGCTCCCTTCTTACAACAGGTGGCTTCAATGAAAAGTGAATTGTAATACAAACATTTCCCATTGCTACGGTAATACTGGTGGCTTAAGGGTTGAGGTAAGAACAACACTTAAGACAACATTTTACTTTAACTGATTTGAAACAAATATAGGAGCACAAAGTCAACTATATCTACTTCATAAAATTATCCTAAAACTAGAATAAACGAGAAAGCACAAAGTCTTTCACCGAATACCCTCTACTTTAATAAAACACTTATTACTAAAGCCCAAAGTCTTCAGCTTTAAGGTATTGCAGCAACTTCTATTTATATTAATCCTTATTTTTGAAGAACAAAGTCTTCAAGAACTCGAATCAAAACGCTCCAATGATCCACACAAGACAACTATTGATTGAATAGAGTAAGGATTAACAAATGCAACTTAAGAATACATTCATTAATTTCAAGATTGAAAACACAACCCTCAACCACTTTGACTTATTCAATGCTTATCCCTAACTATCCAACTTTGACTTATTCAATGCTGCAGGACCTAATGCACTTGACACATGATTACATAGAACAACTTTGCATGTGATACTATCACATGCAATTACATTATGTAATCTGTTAAAAATTCTACACCTGTTCTATCAAAACTATAAAAAAAATAAGTCTTCTAAAAATACTTCAGAGGAAATTTATACAAGTCTCAAATTCACAAAGAGACTTATGGACTATAGATGGATCCAACGCCCCTGTATGTCGAACAATAGTTGCAGTCTTGCGTGCCACACTTGCTGCTTTGGAAATCACACCGTTATACCCACCAAGGTTATTCTGCAAGTGATCCAAGACACCCTTATAACCTGCCAATTTGTTCATGGAATTCAAATTGAAACTGCCAACTTCAAGTTCTTGATGAATAACTTGTGCAAATTCTGTCATAACCTGCTCCTCTGCCACAAGCTCACCATCCTCAACACTCAATTTACATGTCATTTCCTCAAAAGTTTTGACAATGACACGTTCTTGGTCCTTGCATAATTGTATGGCTTCTTGGACCTCTATTATCAAATCTTTCATGACTTGTTCTTTGTTAGCCATTTGATCCAAACAATCAAAGTAAATCTCTTTTGAAGAGATTACATCGTATGCACACAAAACATCCAAATCAGCCTCCGCCATCTTTTTCCACACATCTAAGTCTTTACTTAGGGTTCTTAATCGCTGATCAAAAGATGTAACCAACTCATGCAATTGGGTGACTGTTTTCTTGATATTCCTAAGTACTCGGAAAACGTCTTTGATAACCAAAACCCCTTGTGTTTCTAATTGGCTGCCCCAATCATCTACAACTTTCACCCTTTTCTCAAGCTGCACTATGTGCTTGTGTACCTCTTCTGAAAGTGGATTGACCTGCTGTGAAGAACTCTTTTGTTCAAGGGCCTCACGGAGACAAGCATTTTCCTCTTTGAGCTGATTCTTCTTTTCCCAAAGCCTATCTGTCCTCTTGTTGAGATGCTCCATTGCATCTTGGGCATCCAATTGACATCCTACAAGCATCTGTTTACCAAGTTCAATCCTGGTAATCTTGTAATCTGTTGTTTGGATTTCTTCGGCTGGCTTATCTGAAAGCGGTTCAGCTACCTCAGCATACTTGATCTTCTGTTCGTCAACCATGACTTTGGAGACCACTTTTGCCTTTTTATTCTTCAGGGCCTGAGTTTTACTCCGTTGTGTGAAGTCAAACTCCTCAGGAGGAACCTCCATCTTCTTCCTCTTTTGAGTAACAACACCCAACCATGGAGGCAAGATGAAAACAGGATGAGAACCCACAACTGTAACCATGGTAGTTACTGGTTCTGCCTGTGAAGAAGTGGCAACTGTGACAGGTGCTTCAGTTTGAATTGTTGCTGAAACCGAACTCCCTTGTGCAACTTCAGCCATGAATAACTCAAACTGTAAAGTGGTTACAATGGTCTCTGTTATGAGCGCATCTGCCTTGGGTGGATTTACAGGATATGCATCAAAGACATGCGACAAATCATCCTTCAGCGCTAGGGCAACAAAAGAAATGGGCGTGGCAGGTATTATTGCAGAAGAATTTATTGGTGGCATATGCATAGTAAAAGAATCAACATCTGTGTCAAGTGGTGACATGGGAGCTTCCTTTGATTCAGGTGCTGATTCATGCGTTGCCTGTATTTCATCCGCTTTCTGAGACTGTGGTATCTCAAGAGTGATTGGATCTTGCAACTCATCTTTACTATCTGAGAGTTGGATCATCTTCGATTCTTTTGCTTTGGATGTTGCTGCAATTGGCGTAGAAGTTTTAATCATAAGTTTTCCCCCTTTGATAGCCAACTTTCCGACGCTCTTGATCTCGGATGCAGAAGAATCACCCGTCCCTTTTCCCCTGATTTCGGATTTTAGCCCTATTGGACCAGCAAGATCAAAATCTCTACGTGGCTTAATCTTGATGCTTTTGAGACCTCTCCTCTTTAACCAAATATTAGTATTGGCCAAAATACTTTAAAATCTATCCCAAATAGATAAACTTTCTTTTGTTCACCGACAAGGAGGTAAAATGGGCAAGTTCTGAATACGATGTTTCCGATATTCTAGGTCTAGAATATCGTTTTCATCTTCTACACCATCAAATATTTGGGCAAGGTTGAAGTCCATTATCTGCTTGACAGTAAGCCGACAATAATCCATCCTGATAATATCTACCTTAGTACGGAGATCGATCTAGATATCTTCGAGACGATGATTGTGAACAAACTGCCTCCTAATCTTATCATTCATGCCTCTCCAATCAAAAGAGCTCCTAGCCATGAACTTCTTCAGATTAATCTCCTAGAGCTCATACTCCATGCATTTGGCTTTTGGCATAGTGTTCAGTGAATAACCCCCAATCCTCAATGGATCGCGTGAAGAAATGCCGACTCCAGGCCTATGTAATGTGGACTGATAGGCTTGAATTGCCATGAGTTGCCGTGCTAACTCCATCAAGATGATCTTAATTTGTTGGATATCGAGGTAAAGTATATGGCTCCTCTCTAAAGTACCCAACTCTTAGGTAAGTGAAATTGGGAAACTGCAAGAAAAAGCAACCATATTCACTTACTTTATTCTAGGCTTCATCTGAAACTCTTTTCTTTGGGAGTTCTTTATCAAATAGGCACCTGAAGTGACCAAAGAAGGCATCTTGAACCCTCCGATAATGAATGCGGCTTTATCTCAAAGGTAGCTAGTCAAAATACTCCCAAACGGGCACTAGTGACTGATCCCCTTTGGTAGAAAGTCCTGAAAAAGACCCTAAGGCAGCAACAATATAGACCAAATAGGAATTCATATGGAAAGTATCAGTGCTTGTGACTTGTGCTAATTGTTCACAAAGTGTATCACTTATGAGTTCTACCCAAAAGACTCTTTGTCTTGACTTGATAACGAGGGAAAAGTATTTGTACATCCATTGCTCAAAAAGGTTAGACTCTTTTAGACCCTTGATTCTGCTTAACAAGGTAATGCGATCATGAATCTCCTCCTTGAACTCTAAATGATGCATGCCCTTTGGCCATCTCACAAGATTGGGTCTCTTAGTAACTAACCAGTTATCATTGATCTATTTCATACATGCTGATTTCCCATTCTCCCAAATCTTGAGTGCTTTTTTTATGGTTAAATTCATAACAGCTAGAGTTGGAGGAAGTTTGAAAACCCGGTCAAGAGTATCCGGATCCAAACTGATTATTACTTTACCATCTTGATCTTTGATGGTTCTGGATGTATGATCGAAGTTCTTGGCACAAGCCATGACAAATTCAGGCTCCAGGGCTGCCATAGGAAAAGTGGAAACATGGTGAATGTAACTTTCCTTGATGCTGATCATGTCGTCCTTTGTTGATGTCTCAACTCTCCTTAGAAATTCATCCATATCTAGATGTCATCAGCCTTACCACCTCGATTTTTTTTATTCTGTTTGCTTTCAAACTTCTTGTTCAACTTCTCCTCAATCTTCAGTGCCATCTGATAAGCATCTCCTATTGTTTTCATCCGAACAATAAGTAACTCTTCCTGAATACTAGGTCTCAGGCCATGGATATACCTAGCAACTTTCTCCTTGTTAGCTTCTGAATGTCTAGTTCTAATCAGAATCTTATAAAACTCCTCGGTATACTCTTGCACCGATTTGTTTGTCTTCCTCAAACCTTGCATCTTTTTGAACATCTCCAATTCATAATCCTCTGGAATGAATTGCTTCTTCAGCTTTTCAACCATTTTGTTCCATCTGATGATTTTGTTTTTACCTCTCCGATTTCTTTCCAATTGAACTTCTCTCCACCATATGTTTGCATGACCTTTTAGCTTTGTCTTTGCAAACCGAACTCTATTAGGATCTTCTACTTCTTGATACTCAAAGTATTCATCTGTCTCATTAATCCAATCGATCAACTCTTCTGGCCTAAGGCTTCCAACAAATGTAGAAACTTCAATCTTAGGTCTTTTCTCAATTTTAGACATGGCTCTCAGAAATCTAGCCTCTTCAGGATCTCTGACATCTTCTATAGCTTCTTCGAAATGATCTTCTTCTTCAAGTTCTTCACCATTACTTTGGTTTTCTCTAGATGCATTCTTTCTTTGCAACTCCTCTTGCAGATCTTGCACCTGCTTCTGCAAAGCTCGAAAATCATCAAGGTTGAACTCCTCCTGAGGTTCTTCCTCTGTGATCTCACGGATTTTCTTTGGAGGCATCTTTGCTCCACAAATCTCCAGCAATTGGAAACCTAACTCCTTCAGCGATTGAAACTCAGCTCTGATACCACCTGGTGCAGTCAAGGATGGAGGATCCAATGAAGGATTATCCAAACTTGAAGCAAATAACCATAACAGCGGAAACAACCAAATACGCAGAAATATAATCACCATTCACTTATATATTATCTCAGATATCAATTACATTCAACATGCCAGGCTGTATGAAAGATCCCTGACGGATTCTCTTACTAATTTGCTATAAGTTTTAAAATAATAAACTATGTTTTTCTGAGATTTTTGGTGGTCTTATAGAATAGACAGAAGTTGCAGAATGTTTTGTTTCTTTTTGTGTTTTTTGACAATATTGAAGCAAGTAATGAAAGATGAACAATGCATATGAAAGGAAGCTGAAAACATGTAAGAACATTCAATAATTCAGAATTGATACAAATCGTACCAGGCAAATTTCTGATTTATATATTCATGTAGAAACCCTTATGCAAATTCGATAGAGCTTTACAAACAACAATGGTGCCAACTGGTGGATAGATGGAGGCCACAAACCAAGAATACCAGCTACGACTAGATATAAGCATTTACTACAGCTAGCGTATAGTGTCCAAGCTGCAAATGGTGGCCCTATGCTACAATAATCACGTCCCAGCTGGATGAATCCAACCTCTCTGTTTAAAACCTCTGTATGCACTCTGAATCCTTAACGCGGAATGACACCCCTGTCTCTGACAAACAATGCACAAAGTTTGCTGAATCCACTGACAACAACTGCTGAGGGCTACGTCCCAGCTAGTCCCAAACCTGGGGTTTGCGTCCCAGAAGAAGAATCGCTCTACCAGAGCAAATTCGCCAAAACAAGTTTCAAATGTGTAAAAGATGCCATCAATTAGGTTTCCATCTCCTTATATCTCCTTTCCTTTGCAATTCGAACCCTAAAAGATAATTAAGAGTGCACTTTATAATTAAATGATATTTCTCAATTATGGCGTCCAAACTATAGAGAAAATGTCACTTTATTATAATTAAATAGTTCCAAGTACCAAAAAGACTCTGGAAGGTGAAAATCATGTAGCAAATTTCAAGACCTTTCCAACGAGCTATAACACATACGCATATCAAACCAGATGAAGCCAGAAAACCCCTTATTACTCCGAAATGGCTATATACATAGCCTTATTTAAAATATTAAAACGCTAACTTAGGAAAATATTTAAATATATTAAAATATATTCCAAATAGCCACAGAACACCCGAAACACCCTAAAATCCAGAAACTGAATATGTCACCTGCCTGTGACTGATGCTCGGAGAACCTGGGACAACTAGCAGTCTCATCCCTAAAATCTAGGGATGCTCCTAGAAACTAGGAAACACATGCAAATCTCGTGAAACTGAAACCAAGGGATGACCTTATAGAACCTCAACCCTGGAAGCTGACACCACCTCCTAAAAAGTAGGAACCCCCCTCCTAAAAAATAGGAACTGCCTCCAAAAATCAAGGAACTGCTCCCAACTGGTTTGCTACTGCCTGAGACACCAAATCCGAACACTGAATAACCTGAATGAGTCTCTGTTCACCTCTGCCAGCCTACGAGACTCCAATGATAGGCCAACTCCTTCGTCTCTGATGTCCACTCTAGAAAGGGGACATGACACTGTAAGGCCTTCCCGGTTACATACAATTCTCGATCCAGATTCTCAGATCCAACACTTCGATCTGCTCCCACAATCGGATGCCCTAGACTAAGAACAAAATACAACTTAAATACAAAAGCAACCAATTAGGTCAGCATACAATAACAAACATTGGAGAAACCCCCGACCCAGATTTAGGTCCACACAATCCCCAATGAGAGATCCACCATTAATGCCGCAATCAAAATTTAATGCAGAAGTCGGCCGCCAGATCCAACTCCAAAATAAACAACTCGGGCAAAGGATGACCGAGCAACAGAGTGACTCGGGCAAAGAACACCCCGAGCAACATGAAACAAAACCCGAGCGTCAGAAAACGAACTCGGAACAAGCATGCCCGAGCAACAGAGACCAACTCAGAATAGGCATGCCCGAGTGACAGAACTCGAGCAACAGAGAAACAGAGTACCTCTCCAAGCAGTCTCTAAACAAGCTAAAGAACAAAAGAGAACATATTTTTGGTTGAGCAGGATTGCCAAGGATCCTAGGATGCTCCTGCATCAAAGATGCAATCTTACCCAAAATTTCCAATGTCATTCCTTCCTTGCTTTTCCAAATTTGGAAGTTTTCATACCCATTACATGTACCGCTGCATGTAATAAAAAATGTCATCATCCCAAAAAGTTCCCTACTTTTCCATATCCAGATCGAAGGTTTTCATACCAACTACATGTTTAGTTACATGTAATGAAACATGCAGTCGCACCCAAAACTTCCATCACTGTCCTTTCCAAAATAGGAACTTTTTACACCAACAACGTGTTCAGTTACATGTAATGAAACATGGAGCCACATCCAAAACTTCCACTAATATTATTTGCAAACCGGAGGTTTTTACTTCAACTACATATTTCATTACATGTAGTTGAATGCGCAGTCGCATCAAAAACCTCCTACATTACCTTTTTTGAAGAAAACAATTCCAAGTGTAGTCGGAACTTTTTGACCCGACTGCACAATGAACTACATGTATATTACTCGTGCAGTCAAATATGCAGTTGCACCCAAAACCTCCTATTCCACTTAAGAAGTCTTTTACTTTTCTCATGTGGTAGGAACTTTTTTCCTCAACTGCATAAGTTGTTGCATGTTTGAACTACACTTGCACCTTCATCTGCAGTGCACTCTAAAACCTCCGAATTGTATCCATGGCCCACAAAAAGCAACTTTTTCATTTCATCTTTGTTTGAAGCCTAGTTTGCATTGCGATCTACCAAGTTTCAAAATCAAATGTTGCAGGTGTTTATCCAAAGTCAGGAGAAGCAATCATTGGGCATGAAGGAAAGATGAAATTCAAGTTCCATCAATTTTAGAATGCTTTCAAGATTGTTTCCAAGAAGGTGACAGCGGATCAATAAGAGGGATCATGAACTTCTTTCCAGTCATGGGTGAAAATGAAGATCATTGATGCCACCAAATGCAAAGGTCAAGGTGTTATTTTTTGCAGATGTTTCTACCCATGTACAGATTTGGAGATTTCCTGCATTTGGCAATCTGGTGACAAAAAAATCTCTTTGATAAGAGATTGATGTAATAGGGGTCATGTCTTGTCAGACACTTAGTTTATTTTTCATCATGCATTCTGTAATATAGTTTTGACAAGGTGCATGTAAAGCATAAAATTGTAATTGCATATGTAGTCAAACATGCAAAGCAAAAATTTGCAATTACGTAACTCATTACATGTAATCACATTACATAAAGCAAGATCATTGATGCCACCAAATGCAGAGGTCAAAGTGTTATTTTCTGCAGATGTTTCTACCCATGTACAGATTTGAAGATTTCCTGCATTTGGCAATCTGGTGACAGAAAAATCTCTTTGATAAGAGATTGATGTAATAGGGGTCATGTCTTGTCAGACACTTAGTTTATTTTTCATCATGCATTCTGTAATATAGTTTTGACAAGGTGCATGTAAAGCATAAAATTGTAATTG
>MU225390.1:401915-415082 GCA_018584345.1 Thuja plicata
GTTGTGATATAAGGTTGCCTATTAGAAGTACACTTCATTCCAGGAGCAAAATACTGTTGTAAACCTCTTTTGCAGTTTACTGCAAATCTGAAATAAGGTCAGATTCTCCATGCTTAAAATTTGTAATTTTGTCTTAATAACAGTAGTTGTAATGAATTCTTGTCTTAATCTTCTATTCAAATGGAGCTGCTACATTTTGTTGTATTTATGGATGCCAAAGTTGTACAAAACCATTGCATTTAAACATCAAATAAATCTACCACTTGGAAAACAGTTTATACATGCAAATCATTCAAATATCCTTTCAATGCAAGAGATAAAGGGTGATAAATTTGGTAGAAATTTAGTGAGGAATCTTTCAGTCACTGTAACATATATTTCTACAACATAGACAGGATAAACTTATATAACAGATGCTTGGAGATCTTCTGAGCATCTAGATTCAGATTCATAGCATGGGCATAGCTAGAAATTTAACAGGCATACATCTCTCGAAAGTATGTTATGTACAGAAAAAAACAAAAGTAGTAGAGTTTGCTATTTTAGCTGTCTTCTTGATTTATCTTTCCTTGATCATATTTGACTATGTTAATATTTCATTCTGCTTATAATGCACAAGTCTCCACAGTTTTGAGTGTTTACTCCTGAAGTCTCCTTATGATCTAGATCATGGAGGGTAAATTTAGACTGTCAAATGATCCACAATTGCTAAGATCACTCTGGTAATACTGCAACTCTAAATTCGCTTAAAAAAAAAAACAGCAACTCTAATGGGTATGGAATGTAGAATATTTTCAATGACTACGATTTGTGCTTTTGCTGGTTTACTTTGTAAAGTTATTCACAAGTGTAGTTTGTAACACAAATGTAATCTTAAGAGATTTCTGGTCAATATCTGTGATGCTTGTCCTGAGGGCACTAATAAATTTGGACGTGTAGTTGTTCCTCTTAAAGACGGCATGTTTACTAGAAAATAATTTCATCGGATTGGATTTAGAAGCTGGATGAAACTGGTTGTAGGGAGAAGAATTACTAGCACAAACATGTGAAATTGATCAGAAATTTCGTATTTGGATGAGTAAGCTGTAAAACTATGTTTTTTTTCCTTCTGATTTAGAATTACACATTAATGTTTTGCTAATTGACTGTCCATCCATGATTAGTTTGGATAATCTCAAGGAATTCTAATTTGTTATTTTCTAGCTATTGTGGATAATTATAATATAAAAGCATTATTTTGAAAGCCAGTGTTAAAAGCCTAAAAGTGACTTGCAATTTAGGAAAACTGAACTGGCTCTGTCAACAGCTTGAGCTTTGAATGATTCTGAACTTATCATTGCTTTGTCTTGGCAGTCATGTTCATAGTTAACCAATTCAAGCAGTGACCTAGTTTACATTCTATAATCCTTGTACAACTGAAGTTGTTTGTATACTCTTGAAAGGAGTTGGGCTATTTAAAGAGAGAATTTATATCTTTCTTTTATGTGGCTTTGTATTCTGTAACAAATTAATGGTAATGCAGGCTGAATTGCTAGACCCAGCAGTTAAGGGTACGATCAATGTTCTTGAAGCATGTGCCAAAACATCATCTGTGAAGAGGGTGGTAGTAACATCCTCTATGGCAGCCGTAGCATTTAATAGGAGGCCTCGTGGTCCAGATGTAGTAGTTGATGAGACATGGTTCAGTGATCCAGAATATTCCAGGGAACAACAGGTGCCTTTCAAATTAACCTTTGTTCACTTTCTTTACCTTACTGTATTTAGCTCTGTGGGTGTTGTTTCTTCATCATTACTGTGTGATAATTTCCTGAGCATATGCCAAATCATTGATAAAGAATATGCATGACACTTTTGTATGGGGAGATTTATTTTGGGCAATTCCAATTTTATGCAAGATGAAAAATTTATGTGTTAAATAAGAAGTTCTATTCATTTCCCATGAAGCCAATAAGGGAAACTATACTTAACATTATCAGATTTCCACAATCCATTTATAATGCAAATTCGTTTCTGGATTTGATTGTGTATGTTTTTTTAGCATCAACGTCTCCAATCACACTCTGTGATCCATCATCAGGTTGAGAGAGTGAAGGATTTGTAATAGCAAAAGATTTGTAATAGGTTGTGTCATCTTTTATTAACCACAATAGCAACTATGTTGTTATACATTACATACATACATGTAAACGAGAAATTTAATGTATAAAATTAGTGGGCAATGTTTATTTATTAAGCAATATATGCGTGTTAAAGCAATTGCTGGACCTTAAAGGAGACACAGTAATATACTGTCAAATCTTTTTTTGAGCATAACTTGAATTCTCAGTGTGGCATGACATTCACAAGTCACAACCATTTCTGTAGTGGGAACTAGTAGGTCTAATAGTTGTATACATCCGTCATATCATATTTGGGTTCTAGTTCAAAGACTATAGTTCTATGCCCTGTGTTCAATTTCACTTCAAACATAAGCATAAATGCAACCTTCTTTAATTCCTTTCCAAACATCTAAATAAATGTAATTGACAAAACAATAATGGATTCTGTAAGTACACATGTATTGGATAGGTTAACACAAAAATGTGAATTCTATGGTAAATTAAATACATGACTTGATAAAAAGGCACAATCTACATCTTAGAGTTAACTTGCACTACAAAGCTTGAAATTTGCTAAAGCAACTTAACCCTTAGCACACATAGCAAGAGTCAAGACATCTCTTAAAACATTTATAAGCAAGATAGGCATAATAAATGTCACTAAATAAATAACAAATTATACATCACAATTGTTTACTTGCTAACTCTACCTGAATGAGAATAAGGGAAGTAAACAAAATAACGTGATAGTAGACAATGATAATAATTCACAACAGTGTTTCTAGATAGGTATGCCATTCAATTCATTTGTAAGATTTGTTGACGAGAACTCGAATTGCCAACAACTGCCCGCTGACATCAGTTGTTGGGAACTAATTTTTTAACTACAAAGCAACTTATAATAAAAATACACACTAGATCGGCTCCTCCCCCATAAAAGTAAGTTATATTCTAGACTACCAACTAACAAAATTGGGAGCTGAAACAAGACAAAACCAATAGCTACTGAGAAGGTAGGTGAGAAGACATCCTTGGAGCTGGATGTATTGAAGATGAGGGGTTGTAAGTCGGGAGTTGAGTTGCCATAGCTTTTATACCTACTTCGTGTGCATCTTCAGATTTTAAGTTGATTAAAATTCTCATTCATTTGTCACCTTGACAATATGTTTAATTTGAACTAATTGATGTTTAGTTTTCTCTATCTATTTTTTCTGTCTTTGCTAACTTTTCCTCTGTGGTTGCTACTTTGGTCCATTCAATTTATGTAAGTTGTGCTTGCTTGGCAAGTTGCTCTTGGAACTCTTGGATACACTCATCTATCGCAGTATGCAGTTTTTGCATCATCTATAGAGCTTCACACAATGTACAGAACAATACAACATATATTCAGTAGAACAATACAATATATATATTCAGTGATACCGACAAGACATTTACCAATAAGACATTTAATACCAATACCAATGGAATACACAAAGTAGCATACCAGGATACCAAGATGGTGAGGAAATGTTTATTTCTTTATTTATTACCAACCAAAACCATAAGTTCCACACAATAAACCACAATACTTATATAAAAGTCGGTTGGTTGGGGAAACCAACAGACGCATCTCCTCGCTTCTAACTACCCTCCCAGCAAACATAATAAAGTCTTATACAATATTACTATATTACGTCCTACATATATCCCCCCCCCAAAAAAATGTCGTCTTCTAGACGACTGTACTACAAAAAGAAAATCAGACTTTAGAGTTGGGTTGTGAAGGCGTCCCTGGACTTGGAACTCGTTCAACTACTTGGAGCACGCGTAATGCATCCATCTTTTTCGCTTCAACTGCTGATTTCGCTTCAGCACCCATAATGCAAGGGGTTGTCCAGATTTCAGCTATTTCTCCCTGCTTGTATCCACGCTGTTGGAATAGGCTCCAATCTGGATGGCATTTTCCCTTCATGAATATTGCCAAGGACTCCGTTGCTCTAACTATGGCTTCCACATTCTGACTCTTGGTCTGTTGTATGATTTCCTTAGTGGTGTGCTTGTCTTCTGCATTCTCCCACCAGGCGCGACATCCACTTCCTACTACACTCTCAAAACTGATATTGGCAGCCGTAGTCCTTTCCATGATGTTCCCTTTATCCTTCTTGCGTGTCCTCTTCTTCACCTTTCTCACCTGTAAGGCTGGATTTTTCTGTTTGGAATCAACAATTTTCCCTTTGCTCGGGTTTCCCACACTTATCTTTACCATCTTATAGTATCTGGCCAACTGCTGTATGCTCTTATTAATTGTTTTGCCCCAACCATTTTGTGTATGGTCACCTTCCTTTGTATGGCGAGTCAAGAACCGTACGAACAACCTTTTTGCTCTCCAGCGTACGACCTTCTGGCTCCCAGGCGTACGGCCTTCTTGATCCCAGCCGTACGGCCTCCCTCCTTGCGCACGACCTTCTTGTGTATGGCGTACGACCTCCCTCCTTGTGTACGACCTCCCTCCATGCGTACGACCTCCCTCCATGCGTACGACCTTCTTGTGTACGACGTACGACCTTGCAATTCATGCAATGTACTCTGCAACTCGTACAGCCCTGCAATATCCTCCACCTTCGTACGGCCTCCTGTACTGCCTCCCGTATGGTCCACCTGCAGTTCGTACGCGGTCTGGCCTCCTCTTCCTTCCGCCTTCGTACATCCTTTCGTATGACTCGTCTGCACTTCGTACGCGGGCTGCTGCAGAGCTGACCTCCTCTCCCACGTACGCCGGTTGGTCTCCTTCCCTTGAACACGTATGGCTTCCAAGCCCGTACCTTCTTCCCGTGCTCCTACGTACTCCTGCTCGTACGATGTGGTGTGAGTTGGGATGTCGCACCTCAGGCTTTTATAAGGCCCATGGATGTTAGGGTTTTCTTTTATTATTTCTCTCATCGACTTTATTTTTGCTTTTTCTTTTTTTCTTCTATTATGTCTAAGTGACATATGGGATGTATCTCTTTTTCTTGGATTTGCAACATATTGCATTTTGGTTGGAATACCTCATATTCTCCCATCTGCCAGTGGAACAGGCCGTTGAGGGAGCTAGTTTCGTCTTCTGAACATTCGCCTAGCCGGAGCACTCCATTTGGTTCCGCTTCTTTGTCTTCCCCTTTTGAGTTGGATGCTAGATCCTGACTTACACACTGATTCCTCAGATCTATTGTGTACTTCTTCCTGTCTACTTCTATGGATAGGGTATTCTTTTTCCAATTATGGGTGGCCTTTGCTGCCACCAGCCAACCTCTCCCTAACAATGCATCGTACCCTTTCTTTTCCAAAGTGATTACCACGAAGTCTAGGAGGAACTGTTGTATACCGATCATTACCTTTTGTCCCATTAAAGTTCCTATCGGCTTGATTCCATGCTGATCTGCTCCTACCAATTGAAATGTGGGCGGCCAAAGGGTGGGTTTCCCTAGTGCCTTCCAAGTCTCCTCCGGCAGGACATCCACACCGGACCCTCCATCCACAATAGTATTAGATAGTTTGCACCCCATTATCTCCATTTCCACTACTGCAGGTGTCCTCCCTGTCCCTAGAGTGAATAGAGTATCGATCTCTGCTGTTTTTTCTTCTCTCTCCTCTTCCTTAAGGGTTTCCTCTTGGCTACTTATTCCTTGTGATATTGCTATTCGTAGCTGAGGTAACGTTTCTAATAGATCCATAGTTTTCACAGGGATGGTGGTTTCTAGTACTTGTTTCATGATGCTAGGTACTGACCGGTTATTTGGGGATTTAGCGGTACTTCCTCTTCCTCCCTCTGGCATGTTATTTCTGATGTCATTCTTGGCTTCTTGGAACCTTTCTCTCTTTGTAGCTATGTCGGGGTATGCAAGTTGCCTGGTCTGCATTCTTGTGATAGCAAATACTTCCTTCTCCGACTCTGCAATGTCAAGCCTGTTCACCCCCTTTTGTCTGGAGCAATTGGCATCCTCATGATTACCCGATCCACACCATTTACACAACATCCCTTCATTCTGTCCTCCCCCATTCTAGCAATCCCGCGCAAAGTGTCCCCATTCGTTACATCGCCTACATTGAATCATTCGTCTTCCTTTAGAATCATACTGGATTGCCCTCTGAGGTGTGTTGTTGTTGCTGTTGTTATTGTTGTTGTTGCTCCCTCGTCTATTGTTTTCGTACCCTCTAGGTGAAGCTTCTGTATTAGTGTTTCGTGGGGGGGTGGTGGGTGGTGTGGATTGTTCTCCTTTGGTGAAGAATACTTGAGTACTCTGTGCCTTTAGATTGTAGGGGCAGTCTTTGATTGTGTGGCCTAACACCTAACAGATGTCACAGAAAGCTTTGCGCGGGCATGTTCCTTTTGTATGACCCTCCTCACAATTTGTATACCAGAGTTCCCTCCCCTCTCTTTTTTCCTCCTTACTTCCAGTAACTTCCTTCATCAACCGCATCATGTCTTTTCTCAAGGTCTGGATGGTTTTGGACTCATCCCCACTCTCTTCTGAGCTCTCACTCCCGCTTCCCTGCTTCTTAGCTTTGGAAGTTTTATTTTCACTTTCGATGTCCATTGCTCGGGTGCATGCCTCTCCAAAGGATGATGGTGGTACTATCTTCATTTTCTGTTTCAAGGACGGGGTCAACCCTTCAATGAACCATCTTTTTTTTAATCCGTCAGCAGGTTTGTTATCCAACTTCCCTATCAATTTCTTGAGTCTCCTGGTATAACTCCTAACTGACTCGTTTTTCCCTTGCCTCGTATTGTAGATTTCCGTGACTATCTCGCCGTCATCACGTAGGAGTCTGAATTCCTACTCAAAGGCAGTACAGAGGTCCTTCCATGTGGTTTTGTCTGTGTACTAATCAATAGCGATCCCTCTTAGTGTGGCAGGGAAGGCTTTTAACCATTCATCTGTATCATTTTCTCCATTGGCCTGCCATATGGTGATACACGTTTTACAGTGTCGAGCCGGGTCATCTGACCCTTCTCCACTAAATCTAGGAAGTTTTTGCTTGACTATTGCCATTCTTTTTCGTCCTGTTGGGACACTTCCTCCTGCCAGGCTGCTCCCTCCTGCCAGGACACTCCCTCCTACCGGGATGCTCCCTCTTGCCGAGACGCTCCCTCCTGCTGGGAGACTCCCTCCTGCCGAGATGCGCCTTCCAGGACTAGTGCTCTCTCCTTCTCCTTGTGATTCCTCGGTCTGGGAGAAGTGGTGTGCCTCCCGGTACTCTCTTCGAGTAGGGGTTTCAGGATTCTTCCCCCCTTCCTTCAATTTTTCTGAAATGGTCAAGTTGGCTATTCCTTCTATGGTGTTTTAGATCAGGTTTTCCTCAAGTTGTCTTTCGCTTAGATTGGTTCCCCAATCCTCTCAAGCGGCGACGTCTTTCTTCTTGTTGCTGCTGACCAAGAATCCGCAAGGCGGCTTCTTCCTCAATTTCTTCTTCGGGCCTATGCTTGGGGTACATATTTGGAAGCAGGGGCATGAATTTATTGAGTGGACCAAATGTCTAGCAGAAGTCGAGGAATTCCTCAAGTCAGATCCTACACCGCTGGTGGTGCCAAAATTTGTCCGTACTGTGCTTCTTTGGAACTGCTCTCTCGGCTTCCCTTCGCACGTACTGGTACTTCCCAGGCCACCACCAGATCTCATGTATCTTGATCTTCCCTTGGTATTCTCTCCTCTTCTCTATGACCTCCGGGTTCAGACTTAGGCAACGACGCCAAAATGTAGAATCGTTATTATTCCACAATGTACAAAACAATACAACATATATTCAGTAGAACAATACAATATATATATTCAGTGATACCAACAAGAAATTTACCAATAAGACATTTAATACCAATACCAATGGAATACACAAAGTAGCATACCAGGATACCAAGATGGCGAGGAAATGTTTATTTCTTTATTTATTACCAACCAAAACCATAAGTTCCACACAATAAACCACAGTACTTATATAAAAGTCGGTTGGTTGGGGAAACCAACGGACGCATCTCCTCGCTTCTAACTACCCTCCCAGCAAACATAATAAAGTCTAATACAATATTACTATATTACGTCCTACATTCATCTTGTTGTTGTGTAAGCTAGACATTGGATACTGTTTGACACTTAAACTTATAGTGCAAGTCTCAAAAAGTGGTCTCCATGCCAAATAAAGCTGCGATCACCTTACCATATGTCCCTTCAACAGTAGTCTTGGCAAGGTGCCAAACTGCCAACATCCCAAGGTTCTCTAGACCAGACCATCCTCTAGACGTGAAGAGGCGAGTAAACTCCGCCATACATCCCCCCTACATGATTGCTAGAATGTGTTGGACCTCTCGCCCCGTAGAGGAGAATGAGCTCTGTTTGCCCATGGGTAGACGTCTTCTACCACTTGCATCACAACTTCCATGGCCTCCAAGCTGTGGATGTACCTTTGAATTGTGCCCAAGATTGAGTAATGTTAACAAGCAATTGAACCATCATTGATTACGCTGCTTGATCCCTTCGACCATGTTTTCTCAAAACCCAAGTGGAGAAAATGTTGGAAGCTCAAGTAGCTTCAACTAGCTATCAATCTGGTCCATAGGAGGTGCCTTCCATAGGAAAGGTGGTTCCCATAGGCAGGACAACTTCCATAGGCAATGTGGTTAAAGTGGTAGTGTCACTGACAAGATTGGCCTTCGCTATATCAATATTTGGTAGAACAAAAGACTGAGCATCAACAACTAGAGACACTTTGTCTGCTATGAGAGTGCCCTTGGGTATGGTGACGGATGCGGATGAGGACAACTCAATGGGCTCATTGTTATCTCTAGTGCTATCGTCACCCTCTCTTGACACATCCTTGTGCTTGCATTTCTTCCTTGTTGGTTGTACCTCTTCCCCTGTTGTGGCTTGAATATTTGAAGTGGTCCATTCAAATGCGGTTGGCCATGTGGGGTTGGATGGAACTCACCCCATTTATCTATAGGCACTTTAGTGTAGAATGCATCTAATAAAAAGCCAATGGCATGCTGGGTCATGTAGAAGGCCTTATGCTTCAGAAATAGGAATTCCATTTTGTTTCGTAGAAGTCTTGCCCAATTGTACACCTTTCCTGTGTTAAGGCTGATTATGAAATCAATCACTGAGATAGCAACATCAGATGCTCAGCTTGTAGCTGTCAATAGACATTTTGTTAAGTCCATTACACACTTCCATTTTGCATTGGCCAAGAAGTGCTTACGCAACCCTCCATTCTTGACACTTTATGCTGTCCTCTTCCTGGGTTAGGTTCAGTCAACACAGTCGGGGAAGGGATGCCTCTTTTGTGTTGCAGTGTAATTTTTCCTGTTGATTTGCATACCATCACCCCTATAGATGGTATATAGAGCACTCTGGTGAAGTCTGCTGGCCTAAAGGAAATAGTAATCAGGCAATCCATTCAGTCTATATCTGTTGGCCAAAAGAAAATAGTAACCACCAATCTTCAGACACTTGCTAGAAGGGAATGTTTGCAGTCCAACTTAGGCAGAAAATGATACTCCAAACACCCCATGCACCAAGATCTAGATTGGGTGTTTCCTCAAGAGCTGCGACTTATATTATAAATTCAAAAAGCATGAATACCTTCGACTGACATATGGGAATGGATTGCCCAGCAGGAAGGAAAACACTTAGTCAATACCCAGAAAATAATCTGAAACTCTCAGAGAGTTATAATCAAAATTAAGCTTCAGCTAACATGAATTCTCACGCCCAGAAAACTCATAAAAAGGCCTAGCACTCTGTAAAACGATTCTAGCACACCTAAAACTCACTCCAAATGAAGGAATAAAGCTCTGAAAAGTCACACACCATACCGTACACTCAAAACCCTTATCAAAAAACATTGCAAATCTTCATCTCCACATCGAAACGCACTCCAAAACTTCAACCACTAAACTACTAAAGTAATCAGCTTGAGTGGATTTCTCACCACCGAAACTGAGGTCCCAGCCGAGGGTTTTTGTCCTCGAACCAGAAGATTGTCTCCTTGGAAACACTCCAACAACACTTCATTATGTTGCCAAACTCAAGATAATGAAATGAGAGCCAAAAGTCTCCTTTTAAAGAATGAAAGAGGAAATTAGGGCAATATGAATTCAAAAACCTTTTCCCTCCAAGACTCACACCCCTTTTGAAATTCTTTTAAAATTTATTTTAATCTCTTATATTCCCTCCCTTAAGTTGTCCCATTCACCTTGCATATTAAAAAATCACTTCTAGAATATTTTTTTTGCCTTTAAATTGGTGTCCACCTCCAAGGCATTATATAAGTCTCAAGTATTTAAAATACATTGGCTCCCTTTTAAAACAACGTTATTGGACTGGGAGATGGGGTCCTTTTCCAAGAGATTTTTAAAGCAACATTTTAAAACTTTATAAAACCAATTAATCAAAGATTTCTTTCGGACCCTTTTAACTCACAAAGATATAAATAGAAGCTCTGCATTGTTGAAGAACTAAAGGCCTACTAACTTACTATAACTAGTAAGTACCCAAAATAGCTCCCTGCTAAAAGTACAAACTCTGCCGTGCAACTCTAAAAACTCCTACATGAACCCAAGCAGGACACTTAGTCCCTTTACCACACTACTTAGCCTATCGAGACTTGGAAATAGGCTAATGGACTACCCATTTGATCAGGTGCAAAGAGGGGAACAATCCTCCCTCCCCAAGATTGCTTGTCCTCAAGCAATCACAACTTTGGATGTTGTAAAATTTGCTCATTCTCCCACGTCGCATCCTCTATTGGTAAATTCTTCCGCTTCACTAAATACTCTGTGATTACTCTTCTTGTGATATTGATATCAGGATTCAACTGTGTAGTTTTTTGAGTCAAACTCATTGACCCATGTGTCATGAGTAGTGGTTCAACTTCACATGTACCCATCTCTCATGAGAATGAATGGGACACTTGACACTCATTGCATCTAGGTGATGCTCATAGAGGTGAAGCACCGAGACTTCCCGGGAGGTCACCCATCCCAGTACTACTCTGTAAAGGTATGCCCCTTTTTGCTTGACTAATTTTTTTTTGTTTTTTTAATGACTAATTTTGTCAAACAGTTGGCTTACAAGCTGATAACTAAATTCTGAATTGATTTAGCACTGAGTTTATAATTGAGAATGGATATTGCATGCAACTACAAATGCCCTATTGAAACCAACTCAACAATCATATATATTCATTTCAAATCAGACCTTAATACTGGAAACTCAATGAATATCCATGTTTGCTTCAATGGAGTTATTACAATGCATTGCACAATAGATAACATAATGTTTTCCTTGTACATTAATGATTAAACACAAATACAATACATTGCATACCCCACATCGCTGTCTCAGATCTGCAACAACTTTGACTGTCTAAGTCTGCACACATCTAGCATATGGCACTGTTATCAGTCCAGTACGGTACCCGACAACAACCTCCAGACCTGTACTGCTCCTACTATAGCATTATCAATCCTTTTCCACTCTGTCCCAGGTATTTTCAGACTGAACGAACTGCTGTAGGTCATTAGATAGCAGATTATACCCTGCTACGAGGCTGCACAGTAAGCCTTAGCCTTAACAACCACCTCCAAAACGAAATCAATCTGGTATGGCCAGCAATAGTACTATCAACGGTATGACTCTGGTAATACTTCTTTCAGTTCTGTACAGCCATCACCACTTTCAATCCAATATTCTAAACATAGCAGTTGCTTCCGGCAGATACTAACAACCCCTCCAGCTCATTCGAATCAAGCTACATCACAAATCTTTCTTCCAAATCGTATCTTTTTTGGTAACTCTAATCTTAGCAAAAAAAAAAAATGTCAATAAGATTTTACCTTGCAAATTCAAACTCCAATTCTTCTGACTGTGTCTTCCAACAATGAGAAGAATGCTAGCATAGAGGGATTTCATCCTCTAAGCCCTAGATAGAAAATCTCCACAAATTCGCCAAATTATTCTTATCCAAGCATACCCAAAGAGAGCTCTTCAATCCCTTTTATAACACTTTCTAAGAGCTCAATCACTCACCTTGACAATGTGGGATAAAGAAAATTACTTTTTTGCCCTTTCCTATAATTTCGGGATTTTTTCTTTTTCGCCCCTATTTTCTTGTGGCTGCCTTTTTCGGCCCCTATTTTATCACGATTGTTTCTCTTTGATATTTCCCATGCCATGTACATGATTTTCCTTTTAAAATATCATTTCGCACTTAAGTGAAATAAAAGTCCTTTTAATAATAAAGTGACTTATATAATATGTACTTTTATTTAAGTCACTTTATTAATAGACAATGTAATCTTTGGGCATTAAAATAAATAATCAATCGGACTTGAAAAACCATGTGTGATAACTTGTTGGAAAGCTCTCGGCGAGACGCTCCAAGTCCAATATTAAAATGCTAAAACTACCGAACCCTGCTGACTTACTATAAATAGTAAGTATCTGGAAAACCTATCAAAACAACTTTGATTGGCCTAAAACTGGGAATGCCTAGGCCAAATCCCTCGCTGATTCCTGTAAAGTCTTGGTTGGCCCTCGGGACCATGACAAATCAGGCTAACGACACATCATGCATTAATGAGCTAGAAAATGGGACATTACATGCTCCAGCTCAAGCACGCTTAACTACGGAGTTTCCTCCATGGTTAAACCCACTCTGCTTGCAACCTCATTTGCGAAACCTTCAGCAAGTGTTGTGCCTTATGAACCATTCATTAGAAAGCCCCTTAAGCTCATCAATTGATAAGTAGGACATATTTTCCACACAATTCAAATTGTGATATTGCTACTAGGATCCAACTGCGTAGTTTTTTGAGTCAAACTCATTGACCCATGTTTTATGAGTAGTGGTTCACGTGAACCCATCTCTCATGAGAATGAACCCACCATTATATATTTAAAACTGGCATTTCCTTCATTCCAAATATGCTTTTGTACTCATTTGATCTATCTATACTTGTCTATATCATCCAAGTAGCTTCTAATCAATTAGTTATAATGCCTCTCAATTTTTTTTGAAGGGTGCTTGGTAAAAGCATTAAATCCTTGCAAAA
>MU225390.1:419135-433692 GCA_018584345.1 Thuja plicata
ATAAGGACACAGCAAAGAAAGCTCATGATCAGCTGGAAGCCGAGTGCCAGGAGGTCTCGGTAATGCTGAAGGGGTTAGTAGAAGAGAATTCCCAGCTTAAAGCAGATCTGAAGGTCAGAACAGAGCAGGTGTATCAGCTGCGACGCAGCCTGTCTTCATAGTCTCAGACACAGCCGTCGAGTTCATGACGAGTCTGGGTTGTTATTTTTTGTGTACGTCGTCTGGAGACGACTTTTCTTTTTTGGGGGGGATGATGTAGTCGGCTTGTATCAGCCAACGGGTAGACTAGTGTCATGTAGCCGACAAGACCTTCGGGAACTTTCCGGAAGGCCTCCAGGATTAGTATAAGTACACCCTTCGGGGTCATTGTAATGATCATCGGAAGCATAATGTAATGTCTTTGGCATATGCGAATAATATAAGGAGTTCTGCGATTCATATCTATTGTCTGTGTATTCATTTACCTATACGGTAAACAGAGCTGTAAAGAAAGTGAATATGTGAGAAGTGATTATAGCACATTAGAAGATGACGAGTCCGGAGAAGAGGATGAGGTGGGTCATGAAGAGAGCTATGCTTATTTCGTTTTTGGAGTGATAATGGGACAAGAGCTATGGGATGTGAAGATTTCCATTGAAGGACAGTTGCAGCTGGAAGAAGAAAGATGTGAGAGTAGTCCACACAAATGAAAAGGAGTATATAAAGAACATGCTTGTTGTGGATTGTCAATTGGTGAGTGAACACAAAGAATATGATGGAGTTGAAAGGACCTGACAGATTGAGGTAGAAGATGAAGTTCAGATTATCCATTTGGATGTTGCACAGAGGTTTACCAAAAACCTTATGAGGATATGCATTGCTTGCAGAAGAGATCACTTTGAGTGAAGAAAATGAGAAAGAAGATAAGCTATTTGAAGAGGTTGTTGCAGTGAGGTGATGAAGAAGTAGAGAATGAAGAGGATGTTGGAGCAGTTGAGATTATAGAGGTAATTACTATTTTTCTAAGTTTTGTGAAGTGGAAAAGACTATAAGTGAGTTAGTTGCAAATGTGCATGTAGACAGAGTGCAAGTGGATATTGTAGATTGGTGTTAGAAGGTTGTGTGTTTGTGTGTGGAAATAGTAGAGGATACTGCCAGTGAGATTTGGTGGAGGTGGTCAGTTCGTGGTGAATCAAAATCCACAAAAGAGGGGAAGAGTGGAGAGGTTATTTGGTGGAGGAGGTTGGCTAAGGGTGGGTTGGATCCCACGAAGGAGAAGAGTAGAGGAGAAAGACATTGGTGGAGGTGGACGGAAAATGATGGATGCAAATCTATGAGAGGAGAGAAGAATGGTGAGTAGAGTTGTTGGATGAGGACGAAGGTTGTTTTGCGAGATGTTGTAAGCGAGGGAAAAAGGAGTGATTTCATTTTTTAACACAGTGATGGAGTTCCTTGTAGGTTGTTACAATCTGGAAGGGTAGTTCAACTACCTAACTTCATTTTGTGAGTTTTAGTCAATTTTTTTTCCTACCCGACATGTCTAATGCAGGAGCATTTTGGATAAATCAGCGATCGTTATCAAGCAAAACAAATATGTTTTTGGTTTTTAGTTTTGCTTGTATTTGGCTAATTTGGTTTTACTTTGTGTTTTAATCTTGTTGGGGAATTGTGAGGTTTGTCCAATGTATATTCGAGTAAACTAAAAACATAAATCCTTTGCTGTTTTCTCAGTTTTGACAATGTAACATTTAAGATAATTTTTCTATTGGAACGAAGACGAATGGCCGTGCGATAAAAGAAAAATCCTCGAACTCCTATATAAGGAGAGAAGACCACTCAAATGCTTCGCAGGGAAGAGAAAACGTACCAGCGTGGAAGGTAACAACAAACAAGTGGAAGAAAGGGACAATAAACAATTAGGGGGCAATTTGCATAGCTGGGCGCTGAAAGCCAAGTTTGGAGTTGTTCATTGAAATCAAGAAAAAAAGAACAAATGAAAAGTGGGCGTCAGGTAAGAGTAAGATTAGAAACAAAAAAATGAAGAAAAGATAGTAGACAAGGGAGGTAAGGGAGGGAGGCTACGTGGAGAGGAAAGAAACATTGGCCCAAGGGAGAGTAAGGGTGAGTAGGCGTTGATTTGTAGAAGAAATGTCCAGATTTTAAACAGAGAAAGAAGAGAATATTTGCACAAAGAAGCGTGGGAGTGAGTTTATAAAAAATAAGTTGAAAAGATTTTCCAATAAATGCATAGAAACAAAGGAGGAAAATTTGGGCACCACAGGTTTGAGTTTTTTAAAAAATGGAACAACTGTCAGAATTGTGTTGGATAGGAGATAGCTGGGCAAAGAAAGAAGAAACACACAGCAACAAAGAATCAAGAAGTAAATTAGAATCTGCACAGAAAAAGAAGGATTTCTTGATCATAGCTGGAATAAAAATTAGAGTTGGTTGTTTAAACAAAGTTTATTGTTAAAGAAAACAAGAGAAAAACTGAAATGTTTCTTGGCTGGTGGCATGAGGAAATAGACGGCTAGTGAAGAAAAGAAACAAAATCGAATATGAAAGAAGGAAAGCAGAGGTGCCCAGTGGATATGAGAAAGTGGAAAGATGTAGATTTAAAATGTGAGAGAGAAGTGAAGATTGGTGAAGAGAAGAATGTATGTGATGATGGGTTTGAAGATTGAGAGAAAATAATTCGAAAGGATGCATAGTAACTGAAGTGATAATTGAAGAGCAGAGCATTGGGAAAGAGGACTTTGTTATTGGAAATGGGGCATGAGTTTATTTTGTAAAAAATTAGATTGAATTCATTAGTAGTGAGAAGAAGCCATGATTGGATATGGAAAGTATTTATGTATTTGTTTTATATTGAACAAATTTTTCAGCCGTTTGTGCATTTAATGTAACTGCGAGTAGAGTTGGCTGCGAGATCCAGTAGTTTGATAGGACCTTGGATCGTCTTGCGTTAGAAACATAAGTGATTGTCATATTTAAGGAAAAAAATAGTTAACATGAAATTATAACCCCTAATTTTGTTTCTGTTATGGTGATGGTATTGGAGAAACCCATCAATGATTGTGATTAGATGATTTGCCTACTATATTCCTTCCCACATGTACTTGATGGATCTATATGGTTGGAGTTTGTTACTAAATACTATGGTTCTTTTTAGAACTATGTTTAGGGTTGAAAATGTTAGAGACCATGTATATTGAAGTGACATCCTGTATTATCCCTCTCACATTGTGGACTTTACCATTAAATAAATAAAATTTAAGATTATATTATAATAGTAAAGTTGTGAAGGAAATACAGCAGCTTATGAAAAATTTATAATTCCAAAGAAAATGCCAGGGTTAACAGCAATAAACGTAAAATGATGTTAAACCTTATTGGCACAAATTCAGTTTTTAAATACAATGTAATACTTTTGTTCCATTGGAACATATACTCAGAAATTGATGCACAATTTTTAGACTTATCATAAAATCAGGTTCACAGTCTGTTTCCAGAAGGAACAATAATCAGATATACTAATAATAGATGTATAGTAATCATGCACTGCTGGAGATAAAGAAACCTGGAACCTATGTTATTCCACTCAGAAATTCAGTCCCCTAGCAGGTACGATCTGCAATCACCTCCAGGCTAATAGACTTGATAGTGGTGCCTTAGAAGTGGCGTCGAATCTCCCATCAGCTCCTCTCCTATGATCTAAAGAATAGTAATATTCGACTCCCAAGAAGTCAATTTGTTCCCCTATATTTGGCCATTTCAGTTGTTACCACATTCTGGCAGGATGCACTTTGCTTGAGTTCGCTCTCAGACCTGGAAACAATACGTGTCTCAAGGAGCTTGGCAGATGGAATGAAAATGAGTAAGGTAGGGATTCCGTGCTACCTGGGAAGAGAGTCCATGTTTTTATTTGACCAAATTTTCTCTGCATTTGTTTAATGCGAAGATTATTAAATTCTCCAATGCCCCTCTTTTCCAACAACACCCATTTAAATATGAATTGCAGCTAGGTTGACAACAATAAATAACCGCCACGAACGTAGGTCAGCCTCAATATATTATTTAATAAAGATTCTCCCCAAAAGTCGGCCCAATAATCTTTATTTAAAATATTTAATAGTTTCATCTATTAATATATTATTTCTTGATTTATTTAATATTCAATTATTTAGAAAACAAACACTAGGAAAGAAAAGTGCCGAACTTCCTAATCAGGGACATCACAGTCCACTTGTTGCAGATGTTGCCTGTCCTCAAGCAGCTTCATATTTGAATGTCTGGTTGCTACTCCTTCCTAAGTTGTATCTTCTGCATCCTCATCAGAGACTACCTTTATATAGTGTATTTGACCTTTTGCCAAACACCTATGACCAGGCTGCCATGATTATATGCATATGAACTATAGCTTCCTCCTTTGCAATTTGTTCTTAGTCACCTCCATTGGACTAGGCTTAGTGGGTAGCGTGTTCTTCTAAAAAGATTTCTTTGATTGCATAGGTAACGCTTTCTTGGAGTTCAATCTATTGGTGGTCACTGAATCTTCAAAACTCAAGGCCCTTTAGATGGCTTCTTGCACTGAGTTTGGATTAAATGCCCTTACTAATCCTTTAAGGGGTTCAGCTAGGCCTTCTATATAAAAGACTATAAGCATTCTCTCTGGCACATCAGAAATCATTACTGCTAGCCTCTAAAATTCTTACATAGTCTTACACCTTTCCCTCTTGCTTCAGTTGTGTTAACTCTTTAAAATATGTCTCTGGATCCTTCCTATTGAATCTCTCAAACAATTGGGGTTTAATATCGGGATGAATACAAAAAGCCACATATGGTGAAATAGGGCTGATGTATATAAATGATGATCAAATGGATGGAACAATTAAAGGGGCACACCTATAATCAAGCACCCTTAGAGAGATGTGATGACATTGAATTAATAAAGGACTTGTAATTTAAATTTATCATTAATTAAATGCAATTTGAGTAAATAATTAAAGGGGTTCCAAGTTGGTGATAGAATCATGCCCTTGGATTACCATGCCATGGTACCACCATTCGCGAACCACTCCTTTAAGATGCAAGGTGGAAAATATGTTAGCCTCTTCTTCAAGCATTGAGTTCAATGAAAAATATGTATCTAATTTTTGAAACCAAGCCCTTGTTGAAAAATTATCAACAACATCAAAATTTGGAGTAGTGATTCCCAAACGGTGCTCAATGTATTTTCTTTCATCATACCTTCTCCTCCCATGCCCAGTTGCTTTCTTCATCTCATAATAGTCCCTGAAAGTTAGATCTGCACGGCCAATAGGGCTTAGTGCATAGTATGCATCATGAAATCTCATCATGTCTTCTTCTGGATCAGGTAATTCTTTTCCAATGCCTTCAACTGCTTCTTTGTCAAGAAATTTAGCCCGAAGGTCATTTTATTACTGTTATCAAAATTTCACTACCCTAGCATTTTGCTACAACAGATACATTTTGAATCAATTGGCCTCATTGATATACAAACAGAAAGATAAAAATACATTGTGAAATTCTGAAAAGATTTTTTTTTCATTTGCATTGAACAGTGATAAATTACATTTTTTGAGTTCACTCATTTGAAAACATAAATGCATGTATTCAGCACAATTCAAATTAAATGCCTCACACAAGCCGTGAGTGTAGCCTATCATGTCTCGTACAGAATTAAAACAGAATTAAAAGACAGAATAGGAGAGAGATAGATCAAGGATAATCAGTCATTGCCTAATGCTTTGACTGGTCATGAATGGTTGCCGGTCTTGAGTCTGTTCTGTCTTTGTGAGCCTGGCTCTTGAATCCTGCAAGTTTGAAAACAATGATGTTAGATCCCAATACGGATCTAAGTAATGACTGGATACCTTAAATTTGCTCTATGCCTATGCTGCAGTTTTAATGCTGTCCTAAATCAGAAGAAGAAAACATCAGAATACTGAAAGTGCTCATGAGAAAGGAAATTTATGCTAATGTGTTTGTTCCATGTGCAGGAGGATAATTATTTCAATGTGTGTGTGCCCCTAACCGAGGCTCCATTTTGGTATGAGTCCGACATATGCATTAGAATAATTACTTTAACAAGTGTCAAAATATATATATATAATGTTAAAGGGATATATTATTTCTGATATGAAACCTTTCATTATAATCAAAATTGACAAGCTAAGTCTATTTAAGGGACAACAGTCTTGAATGGAAACCTTATAGACTAGAACAACAACAGGAAATGGATAGATGTTTTTGAACGAGAAATTCAGAAAAGAGTGCTGAAATACAGACAAGAACAGCAAAGTTTTTCCAGAATGTTAGTTTTCTCCAAAAAAATGTTCAGAATAAACAAAGCCTAATGCATGATACAGTTTTTCAAGGAAATGAAGACAGCAGTAAGCATTCTTATCAGAACAGCAGGCAATGCAGATTTTCAAAGTAAATTAAAGTCAACAAGACAGCAAATTTTCTCTTTCAGTAACATTCATGGCTGAAGTAAAGTAAATGGATTCAATGGAGCAGCAGTCTTTCATATAACAGCAGCATGAAGCAGGAGAAAATCTTCATTGGTGGCCACTTTCAGAACAGGAACTCTTATGTAGTGGTTTCACTTTTAACAGCAAAATTTCTTAACAAGTTTTAACATTTTTTCTTTCATACCCAGATGTGCTTTTTTTTAAAGGGAAAAATGGTCATGGTTTCAGCATAAGAAAAAATGATTTTCTGTTAGCAGAATCATATTTTCTTCATTTTTCTAGCAGCAAACAGAAAGGCCATGTTTTTTTTTAAATCAGCCAGCTAGTTGAACATTCAGAGGAGAAAAACGCAGAAATGGCTCATGCTGCTTTCCAGAAGTGCCAAACAAGATGAGATTGCATATTTTATTCAATACCCATATCAGAATCACGTTTTTTTTAAAAAGATCTAGCAGATTGCAAAGGAAAAGCTTGGGAGTCATTTTGTATAAATCCACAGTTCAAAGCAAATAAAAAAGGTACATATTTTCACTCGAAAAGCAGGGAGAGATCAAATGTTTTCTACCATGATCCAGCAGGTACAGTACATAAAAGTTTTGTAACACAGACAACCATGCCTTTATACGGAATAAGGAGCAGTAGGGAATTCCAAAAACCCGCGACCAAGTGAACAAGTGCAAAGAAAAAGGTCACGTTTTATGGGAAAAAACAGCCATAATCTCACCAGAATGGCGGACTTAATACAACAACAGCAAAGAGCATGTAACAGAGAAGCACTAACAGTGGCTACATTACAAATAATCAAGCTCTCGTTTTCAATTATAGCAGCAATATATGAAGAATGGAGAATACAAGCCATAGCCCAAAATTGAGATGTCAGAATTACAAGTTACCTGATGAATAAGCTCCAGAAAACTTCCATCAATGGCGTCTACAGGCAGAGACAAACAGAGCTCGAAATACAAATGAAATACCAAGTCGAAGATGCCAGGGGTTTGAATAAAATGTCTTCATCTTTGTTCCATAAGAATATCTCAGAATGGCAGCGTGGGCAAGCAGAGAATTCTTCCAAGAATGGTATGGCGGCAGCTTAGGGTTCTCAAACCCTCATACTCTAAAATGCATAATGAAATGAAAAAGACGCAAGGTGTTTTAGGGTTGGGATATGTCGCCCTAAGACATATTTTATGGTTTTTCAAGTCAGCAGCCAAATGCTTTTGATGGCACTTTCAAATTATATGGCTTAACATTATAATTATATGTGTTCTTAACATATAGTTATAATGTTAAGTAATATATTTTGGGTTTTTTTTTTCATTTGTTACTTTCTTGAAAATATTGTAATTTAATATTTATTAATTGATTTATTTCATATGTCAATTAATAATTATTAATGTATTTTGAGATATATTTTGTAATTTAATATTTATTGATTGATGTGTTCTATAAATCAATTAATAAATATTAAAGTCTCTAAAAGGAAAGCAAGCAATTATGGAAGGAGGGAGAGATAAGGGTGTTTTAATGGCTTGAGGACTTCTTCTAGGAGTGTTTGGAGTCATTCTAGGGGAGTTGGAGAAGTCTTCGGGTCGAATTTGACTTTCCCCTAGGATGAGGAAGGCAATTATGACCAGTTTGAGTCTTTTCAGGGCAGTTTTAGTGAGTCACATAGATGATTAATGCCTTGGTTAGACTTTTTCAGTCTATTGGTACTTTTTGGAGGGAGTTTTAGTTCCTATTTTTCAAGCTTTATGGTTGCATTCAACCCAAGAGATGGGGATTGGTTGTACTTAAGAAAGTTTGTAACTCTTTTGGGGAGAGTTCTGATTATGCAGAGGAAGGATTTGTGACATTTTTTTGTCCTTGGCAGTTTTATGCAGAAGTTTGTAACTCATTTTTGAAGATCAAATACAAGTAACAGCAACTGAGTTTATGTTATCTAAGTTTCTTTTGGAGCCTTCTTTTCTTTCTGCATTTCTGTGTGCATTTTCAGGTGATTTGATAAAGATAACTAGTGAGTTTTCTATCATTCCATGTTATTTTGTCTCACCTAAACACCTAGTTGCAGAAAAGTATGTTTGCTTGCAGGTTGTAGTTTATGTCTTAGGGTGTGAAACTGATAAGTGAGGCATTTGTTTTCCTCGGTTTGGTTCATATTTCAGACTTTATTACAAAGTACTCATGCAAGCCTATACAGAAAGGATGTGTTTTGTATTCATTCAGATAGTGTAAAGCCCCTTCTTCAGTTATTTGTAGTTGCACTTTCATATCATTTTGGTGTAACACCTGGTTCACAGTAGTTTAAATTTCAATCTTAGGTTCATTTCAAGTAATCTCTTTCCCTTTTCCTTATCAAAAATTAGTTAAGTTTTTAGGAGCTATAAGTGATCATCAAATAGGAACCGGCCTAGAATCCGGAGATTCATTCCAGTTATAGGAAAAGCCCACCACCTAGGAATAATTCCATGTTGACCAAGATTTCAAGCTGTAAACTATACGCTTGAGGGTGCAAATTTCGGGTCTTAACAATTACTTGAAGCTCTCCCACCATTAGCTAAGATTTTTGAACCACCAACTGAAGCTTTTCCTCCACCAATACTGCTTCCTTCAACATTATCTTGAATAGGTCCATTAGTACTTAGTTTTTGGGAGGCATTTCTTCAAAGGGGTCTGCTAGATTTTGAAAATAAAAAAATTGTTATTATTTCCCCAGGAGGAGAAACAATACCAAGAGGGTCGGCCCAAATCAAGGAGATCTCAAATAATAATTTTAATTTTATTTCAATTTCTCAAGTGGGCAACAAGATTAGATGAAGTCAGCCAACAATTATGGGCATCAAAAATAAATTAGACCACCATGGAGGTCAGCCAATAGTTGCACATAACATATCTCGTGGGTCAGCTAGGCAATTAATCTTTCGTCTCCATTAAATCAACAACATTGTTTCTAACATGTAGTACTTGCCATATGAAGGGTTTTATGGAGGCAATAAAAGTATTTATCAAAAATTTAGTGGAAGAAAGGAAGTAAATGGACGGTCCATGCAAACTATGCTTCCTTAAAAGGAAAATCCAGCTTAGAAAATTATCACATGCAGCTTGTCATGGAAAGTTGATGATTACTTTTAACTATCTTGTATAAAATGCCTTTTGTCTGTCAGCTTTTATGAATTGACAGCTTGTAAAAATAGGGTGTACAGAACTGATGGCCAAGATGCAACTTGTCATGGAAAGTTGATCATTAATTTTAACTATCTTGTATAGAATGCCTTTTGTTTGTCAGCTTTAAAGAATTGAAAGCTTGTAAAAACAGGGTGTGCAGATGGTCATCTTGGCTGTCATATTTTCCATCGTTGTTTCAGTTGTTTGATCACTGTAAAAATGAATGTGAATGTTGCATGCCAAACTTGTTTGATTTGAGTGCAAAAAGTAGATGATTAACAAATGACCTTGGTTATGGAATCGCTAACTTGTACTAGTGTGCTACTGCTTATTTTATTCAACATGTACAAATTATCACAATCTTATATTTATTTCCATTTTGACAGTCTATTTATCTTTTCTCTTCTTGCGGCGTGATTTATGATTCTGGGTTCTATGTATCTTATTTTAATTAATTTTGGTTACATCAAACGCAGGCTCTCCCACATTTCCAAATATGGCTTTTGGATGGGTGGGTGTTGTGGATGTTGCTGAAGCACATATTCTTGCATTTGAAGTGCCATCAGCAAATGGAAGGTATCTTCTAGTTGATAAGGTTGTACACAACTCAGAGATAGTGATGATCTTGCGGAAATTGTACCCAGGATGTTCGCTTCCACCTAAGTATGTCAGCATTGAATCATGCAATACCTTAGTTTTCTAGTTTTCTATGCATTTTTTTAAAATAACCAGAAGTAGTTGCTTTGAAGTTACTTTCAATGATTGTGATAATGGATTCTAGTGTTTTCATGGAACTGCCAGCTGAAGTTGCTCACTTGGTTGCTTAAGTAAAACTGTAAAAAGAAGGAAAAAAAAACTCTTTAGATTTTTTTTATGTTTAAGATTTTTATTTAATGTTGGAAGGAAACCGCATACAAGTCTATATTGCTCTCTTTGAATAAAGATATCTGACAGATTCTTGTTGTAATGAATTAAAGGATAAATTTGGTCTTAAAAATTCAAAGTAAATGGTTTGGACTAAATTTTCAATTCAGTGGACATTTCATGAAATTGCAAAAACTTAATGTCCTATGAAAAAATAAAAACCGATGGTGTAATACAATTGAATTTTTATTGAGAATAGGCCCGATTTACAAGTTGCAATCCATGAGAGGTTCCATTGCAAGTAAAACATTTTTTCTTTCCAAATTATCTAAAATTTTGTATTTTGTGATTTTCAGGTGTCAAATTTTACGAAACAATGTATTACATACTTTTATCATGCTGTGCACATCCTAAGGTTTAATAATCCTGGAGGAACTTAATATGCAAGAAAACCAATCTAGCAGTGATAACTAAGCTTGTCATGAAGAGGAGATAGGGGATGATGGAGATAGAGGGAAAGGAATTTGTTTAATGAGAGGACGGGGATATGAACCAGAAATGATCAGCATTGTAAAACAAGGGGAAATAGAACTAAAAGTAGCTGATGGAGCTGCTACAAAACTCAATATAACTCCATACAAGTAGCTAGAAATGGGACTACTTAATGGAGAAAGAGTAAGGGAAGAAGATATACTTATGTCAATTGAAGTTGAGGTGCTGGTGGATTTTGCTATGTAATATCCTTAGATCTCCACCTTTTTGGGTCCCTCTCTTTCTCTTCCTCTTTCTCTTCTCTTTGATCATCTCTGTTTTCTAATTTTCTCATTTTGTCATTTGGGTTGTCGTCATCCTGAATACCCATTTGTGAAGTACTCTATTGTTGGCAGGACAGAGTTTGTTGAGATTTAGTTGCTCATGAGGATTGACCACATGGCTTGCCTTGACATTTTGAAGGGATTCTTTCGTATGTCATTTGTTCCTGATTTAGGGCTTGTAGATGGTTTAGGCATATATATTTGCCCTCTCATCTTTGATTGCTGCAGACACACTGTCTCCACTGTCCAATGAATTTGTTGTTTCATTTTCAGGTAGAATACTGGTTTGTTGACTCTTAGTTGGCAAGACTGGTTGTTGTCCATCTTTCGGTACCTATTGTGACATTGTTTTCCTTGTGCGTGAAAGAAACTTCCTGAGAAGTAACAGCTTCATCTTCCTATAGTTCAATCACATTTTTCCCTAGGGGAACATATAGCTTGAGGCTAGATTGCCATGCTCTGTATAATAAAGTACTTCTTGTCAAATTGGGCAACCACCTTAGCTATTTCTTGCTTGTACTTTTAGAAAGATTTCATCTTGTGATTTGTCTAGGCTCTAGTTCATAGGCCTTTTGCAATCCCACTTCCTATTTTCTTGCAAGGGTTAAAGACATCCACTTTGACATATAAAGATTCAGAAGGCAAGAGCTTCTAGGTAGGAAGCTCCCATACATTAACTACGTTTGGAGGTCCTATCCCATAGGGCATTTTCTTAGTTTTACACTAATAAAAAAAGTTTAATAGCCATCAAGTAGGTTGCAAAGATAATCAAAGGGTCTTTTTATGGCCTACTACTTTATTCATTAACAAATCAATTGAATTCCTCTCAATCGATGTTACCTTGTTGTAGGCATATGGAGTTGAGCATTGTAGGTATATGGAGTTGACATAATAGGACATTTTCCCTTTTCCATTGCCAAAACAAGATGTCAATAGTATCCAACTATTCAATAAGCACTGATATACTAGCAAAATAAACACCACACAATAGCAAAAACACCCACAAAAAATCTGGAAATCAAATTACAAAGACTAACCTGCAAACAATAACTTCTATAACTCTAGGTAAACAATAACTGTTAGACTTACCAAGAGGCTTTTTTCTTATGCAGTAGTGCTGGTCAAGAAGATAGATGGCACAATGTGAATGTGCATTGATTGTAGACCTCTAAACAAGAAGACAATTGAGATAGGTAGCCTATTCCTCAGATTGATGAGTTGCATGGTGCTTGCTATTTTTCTATGATCGATTTGAGGTTTGTATGCCATCACATCAAAATAAGGAAAGATGATATAGAGAAGACATCTTTCAAATGTCATTTTGGTCAATTTGAGTTCTTGGTGATGCCTTTTGGCTTGACTAATGCACCGACCACTTTCCAATCTTTTATAAAACACGTTCTCTAAAAGTAGTTAAGCAAGTTTGTTCTAATATTTTTGGATGATATCCTATGTTTTAGCAAAATTTGGGAAGAACACATGTGCCATCTTGAGGAGTTATTAAGTATACTAAAGAGTTAGTCATTGTATGCCAAGGAGTCTAAGTCTGATTTTGGCGTGACAAAACTTCTCTACCTTGGCGACATCATTAGGTTTGAAGTTGTGAGAATTGATCTTGAAAAGATCAAGGCAATTGTTGATTAGCCTACACCTACAAATTTCTCACAAGTTAAGGGATTCTTTGGTTTATATGGATTTGATTGGAGATTTGTTAAGAAGTTCTCATAGATTGTTGTTCGACTTATTGATTTGACGAAAAAGGGGGCTTTCATGTGGTCAGATGGAACATGAAAGTGTTTTGATCATTTTAAACAAGTAATGTCCACATGCCTAGTTTTAGCTATTCCAAATTTCTTCAAACCTTTCGAGTTGGAGTGTGATGCCTTTCGAAAGGGAATGTGAATATTATTGATGCAGAAGAAGCACTCAATTGCCTTGGGAAGAAGTTGAGAGGGGTGGAGAAGAGTTATTCTATATACGATAGAGAGATGTTGGCTATCATGCATGCGTTGGCGAAGTGTAGACCTTACTTGATGGTAGACAAGTTCATTATCAAAACCGACCACAACACAATATAATACTTCATGAATGAGAAAGATCTTAGTGATAGACAACAAAAGTGGGTGAGTAGATTTTAAGCCTATGACTTTGATATTGTTAATGTAAAAGGGAAGACAAATGTGGTTGCTGATGTACTTTCTAGGAGGCCTCACTTGTGCTCATTAGTTGAGATTATTGCTAATTGGAGAGAGATAAGTTTAGTAAAGTATGCTAAGGAATCACAGCCTACAAGTATCATTGAGGGTACTATACAAGATGACAAAGGTATGGTGATTATGAGGTGATAATTTACAAAGAGATAATTTATTTGGTACCCAGTTTAGGACTTAAGGTGAAGATACTAAGGAATTTTCATGATGCACTTATGGCTGGTCACCCGGGACTCTTCAAGACTTAAAGGCAGATTGGGGAAAGGTTCACACAGAAAAGGACTTAAAAATGAGGTCCTTAAGTATGTTTGAGTGTCCCATATGCAAACAAAACAAGAACGAATATCAGCTGGTTTATTATAGCCCCTACCAATATCCAATAAAAAATGGGAATGCGTGTCTATGGATTTCATCATGGAGCTACCTAAGGTACAAGGTAAGGACTACATATATGTTGTGGGTAGATTGACAAAATTTGCACATTTCTTTGCCATTTCAACATCATACACAGCAGCATAAGTAGCCGATTTATTCTTCAACAAAATTTTCTGACTTCATGGGATGCCTAGGAGTATGGTTAGTGACATGGACAACGTGTTTTTGAGCCTCTTTTGGTAGGAACTTTTCAGGTTGAGTGGGACTGAGGTCACTCCCAATATCAACTACCACCTACAGTGTGATGTCCCCATCTTTTTAGCATCTCAGTGGAGTTCTTAGCCTTTACATTCTCCGAAGGCTAAGTGGAGAAATAAGGAGAAATTGATTAAATTAATTTCTTATAAAGTCATTAAATAAATTAAAATTAAAAAGTGACTTTATATTTAATTAATTTAATTAAAAGTGACTTAAGTGATTTATTTAAATATTTTAATGTTATTATAAAGTTATAAAGTAACTTTATACTAATAAAGTCACTTTAATATTATAATGTTATTATTATATCTTTTATCCCACATTGGGGAAAAGTAAGGAAGCTTGCGCAAGGAAAGTATAAATGAACATGAGAGGTTCTCTTTTGGGTATCCCGATT
>MU225390.1:433819-452728 GCA_018584345.1 Thuja plicata
AACTGAGGTGGTGAAATATCCTCCGAAGGGCTGCAAATTGGAAGGGATTTGGTGCTAAAACAGATTTGAAATTGCTGATGGCAGATTTGAAATTGCTGCTGATATGAACAGTGACGTGAACAGTGTCATGAACAGTGTTGCGCTACAATACCGTGCTACAGTACCCGCGCTACAGTGCTCGTGCTACAGTATTTTTGCTGGATTTCAATCGTAATTCTTCATCTCCATCATTGGGCATCACTATTCAGGTTCCTCTTGCCACTATTAGTAATTTAGCATTGACATCTCAAGCATATATTTGCTGCTGTAAGTGAAAAATCAGAATTAGTTTGGTATTGTTGTAGTCATCATTGTAAGCCACGAGTTTTGGCATAACTACATTATCATGTACTTGGGATTGCATTCATTTGATGGAGTTATAAGTTGCATGCCTCATGTTGTTGTAATGCTCATAATGATAAGTATTTAGCTTGCACGCTAAGTGTTTGTGAAAATGACAATTGGCTGTAGGTGCACATTTTACATGTAGAATTTCTTATATATGCATTCGAAAAGACCAAAAGAAGTTGCATTTTCATCTAGTTTTTTCTTAGACATTGCACAGTTAATTTGCAAGCATTTGAACATCCTTTGAAACCATTTCAAGGAAAAAACAAACCAATCTGAAACAAATGACAGCTAATTAGAGGATTCATGACAAGTGTTTGACAATATTCCTTGACCCTTAAAACAACAAGTTAAGGGCATATTAGCAAGGGATATTACATACAGATAGATGGGTAGATAGTGAATAAATGGGTGAAAGGTTATGTCAGAAATTAAATTTTAGGACAATAGAGAGCATGTGTAAGATGGCTGCACCTTAGAGAGTTTGCTATAATTCCACATATTAAATAATTATCAAGATGTCATTATTTATGATATTGTACGGATATGAGGCTTCTTACTTTATTGATTTGCTTTTTGGGTATAGTAGGGTGCCTAAGGCAAGAGATTCGTGATAAGAGAGTTAGGACATTAATTGTTAAAGGAAAATTTGTTACAGGCACAAAATCAACAAAAGTTGTATGTTGAGCAACATCGAATAGAGCACAACTTGAAATGTCCCTGGCTAATTTTGATAAGATTTCTCACTTTACTCTCACTGAGTATTTCGTCAAACATATGACGTGGAAAATAAAAGAACTAAATTAACTCAACTATACTAATTGATAAAAATGTTTTGACTACTGAAAATGAAAGGACTAATTCACTCCTCTAACTGCCGAGCTTTGCAAGGTAATTGCCGAAGATGCGTGGATTGAGGACGATGTGGGTATGAGATGCCAGCGCGACGCATGTATGTCCCATACGGACATAGTACGAAGCAAGGTTGAAAATCTCGGTCTCGGCAAAATTTCGGCGGACCCAAATTTTTTGAAAATCTCGTTCTCGGCATAATCTGAGTGAAAATATTGGCAATAAATTGGCACTTTTATCAAACATTTGAAAATATATAATTTCTTAAAATATTCTTAAAAGCACACACATAAACACCAAATTTGTAGAATAAATACTGATTTGAGATATCCACCATATATTAATCAAAGTTTTGAGTTAAATACATAGCAATTACTATTAGAATTTAGAACTTAGCAGAAAACATAGAATCATCATCATATACCAAAAAACAAGTACGACATATGAATAAAAATAAGTTCAATACATATCAAAGTCAAACTCTGTAAAACTACAAGTCTACAACTTCTGAATACATATTAAGTTCAAATTTCAGTATCAATGAAAACTAGAAATATAAATCATAAATTGCGTCTACGACTAAAGCTCAAAAGAGATCGCTGCTGCTGGGTGGGTGGTGCTGAAGTAGTTGCATCATCCCCAACAAGTGCTTGAATAGGTGCGTCAAGTTCAACAGAAGCCTCTGATGGATGACCAAGCCCATGTTCCTCCTCACGTGCTGCCACTTCTGCATCCCAGTCATCTTCCTCCATCTCAAAGTCATCTAGCTGATCATTAGTCAAGAAAGGATCCACATGCACATCCACATCATCACCGTCAGGAAGAGCAACCCAATCTGCTGCATATGGATCAATCTCATCCAAGTCAAGTGCTTCATATGAAGCTTGCCCTCGCACCTTCTTTTCATGAAAACGAAGGTTGTACCGCACATAAACCAAATCATTCAAGTGCTTTTGAGTCAACCTATTGCGCTTCTTTGTGTGTATGTTCTCAAACACACTCCAGTTTCGCTCACAACCAGAAGCACTACATGGCTGCGATAATATCTGGATGGCAAGCTTTTGAAGATTAGGTGTTGTGGCACCATAATCTTCCCACCACAGATCTGCAAGGATAGAAAAAAACCGTTTATAATGTGGTGAAGATTCCAATAAACTTTAATGAGCGAAATAAATGATATAATAAACTTAAACACATGTTCTTGTTTACCTGGTTGTAGGGTGTTTCTCCTACGTATGCAATCAGGTGAAGAAAACAATAGCCCATCTTCCCTCTTGTATCTCTGTAACTCATCAAGTACGAGGTCTCGAAGGTTCTCATCTTCAACTAATCTCCGAATACACGTGTCCAAGCCAATCTGAACCTCTGCATCTGCTCTGAAAGTGTTAGAGAAGTAAAACTTGGGGTTCAAGTAGTAGGCAGCAGCATGAATATGTTGGTGGAGTTGTTGGTTCCACCTACGATCAATTATGTTCCATATGGGTCTATATTTGGTCTCATTTGACCTATACAAGTGCTGAATGGCCTCTTTGGCCCTATCCATAGCCTCATATAGATACCCCATGGGGTTTTTATCCCCATCCACCATTTGTAGAACCCTTACCAACAATTCTGACACCTGGACATAAAAAGTTTAACAAAAATCAGCGAATTGTAATATCTGAAAATTAAATAATAAATCATCAATCGAGGTTTGAAAACTTACATTGATGATCTCCTCCATTAGCTTGCCAAATCTAACATCAAACACAACCTTCACAACCTTCTCTGCTTCTGGCTTCTTGGCATAAGGGCTCTCCAACCATTTCTCACTCACAAACATCCGCTTCAGGTTGGGCAATGCGGCTAATATCCTTTGCAAGTTGAGAAAATTCGTAGCAAAGCGTGTGATGACCCCTGATTGCACGAGATCCTTACCATCAGTGTGCTCTCTCATAAGACTGGGGACCCATGTGTGATTGTAGATGTACTTTGTGATATTTCTTCCATCTTCAACCACCTTCTGCGCCCAACTTAGTTTCCCTAGGTCCTCAAGGAGCAAGTCAAGACAATGGGTAGCACAGAGGCTCCAAAATAATGTGGGATGCCTATCCATCAGAAGTTTACCGGATGCCACATATGCAGCTGCATTATCAGTCACAATTTGGACGACATTACCCACTCCCACTTCCACCACCACCTCATCTAACATGTTGCACAAATTCTCTGCATTTTTAACTTGATCAGAGGCATCAACTGATTTTAAAAATACTATCTGTCCCCCTGAAGCAACAAGAAAATTGATGAGCGTCCTATTCCTGCCATCTGGCCACCCATTAGATATAATAGTGCAGCCTCTTTGTTCCCAAACTTTTCTTTGCTCTTCCACAAGTTGATGAATGTTTTTGACCTCATCCTGTAACAATGGCCCACTCACCTCATAACGACTTGGGGACTTGAACCCCTTACCGGACACAGTCATTGCAACGACCACTTGATCCCAATATGGACTAGATAGAGCATTGAAGGGAATATCATTGTAGTACCAAAATCATGCAACTGCCACCTTTGTCTTCTCATGCATCTGTTTGTTCCATGCAGTGCCTTGCAATCTAGGTTGAGCACCAGGAATGTTACATGGAACCCAAAAGTCTGATATATGGCCGCCCACATTGTCTGATGACGATCCTCATATCCATGGCCCAATGGAAGAAAAAGCCCCTGCATCTGTTTGCAACCCTGTAGAACTAAACTCTCCCATTGGGGCTGCCATGGCATTTGCTGTCCTCTTTTTTTCTATTTGTTTTTGCTTAAATTCTTCAAGGCTTGCTATAGCCTCCCTGGTAGCCTCTTCAGGGCAACCGTCACATGGTGTGATATCACGGCCTTCTATCTTTCCAATGTGATATTTTAGCCGAGTTATGCCCCCACTCATGTCCTTAGGGCAATGGTTACATTTCATATCCCCTCTTTTTGGTCCCGGTGTCCCATGTTTCCAAAAATCATCCCTAGTTCTGCCACCGGCCATTTTCTGACTGTTACCTATAAGTCTACAAATGCAAGTGCCAAGAATAAATAATTTGAAATGTTGGACAAAAATTAACAAATATCAAAGTTGGAAATATACTAAATTTATATTAGTATATTCAGTCATACTATATTATATATAATACACAATGCACATAAATACTAAATTTATAATACTATTACGGTTTACCATATATTAAATTTTAATACTAAATTTATAATACTATATTACTATTACGGTATTACCATATATTAATACTAAATTAGTATAAAATTTAAATTGTATAATGAATAATCATAATGAATTTAATAATTTATTAATATACACTTAAGTCACAGTATTAATATTTATTATTAATAAATTATATTATTAAATTCATTATACTGTAACTGTAAGTATATTAATAAATTATTAAATTCATTATAGTATTATACAAATTCCAGAAAATATAAATATTAATAAATTCATTAGCTTTGAAAAAAAAAATTTAAGTTTGAAAACAAAAAACTAATAAAATTTATATATACCGATTTAGACTCTAGAGTTTATACGTACCAATTTAGAGTTTATGCATGAGTCTGAAGACTGAATGGGTGATCGTAAATGCTTGCTGAATGCGTGAATGCTTGCTGAATGCTCGAGTGAATGGGTGAACCATGAATGCTTGCTGAATGAATGCATGCTGAATAAAGACTGAAGACTAAATGCGTGAGTGATGAGTCTGAATGCGAGTTTGAATCGTGCCGCAGCTGAACGATTTTTATCCTCCAAAAACGACCACCGAACGACTAATACGATGACCAAAAACGCCTTTTTCATCCATCGAAAAATCCTAAAAAAAATAGCTGACGTTTTTCAACGATACGACTGGTTAAATTTTAGCGATTTTTTGAATAAATATCGGCGCGCGATAGTGAAAAACTCGGAGGCGATATAAATAGCGATTATATCTTTCATGGTTGTGTATCGTGATATATCGCGCTACAGGCGATATTCGCGCACTATTTTCAACCATGCCCCTGTCTACGAAGGATGAGACAGAAGGTGCGAAAAACAATTACATAATAGAAAGCAAACTAATGCATAAAACATAGAATAGTAAATGCGACACACTATGAAAATGATAGAAAACAAGAGATGATGGAAAAGAATGTTCCCACAACAAGGGCGAGTTGATGAAACCGATAAGCTATTCCACCTCTCCTTCCAATGAACCTGCACACACGGAAACAACGAAAATGTTGGGTGGTTGTTTGGAGACTTGCCTCAGTCAAGTCCCTCTTTTGGTGTTTCCACCTTCACAGTAGTCGAATAGACGAGATAAAGGTGATAGGTAATCGAAATGATAAATGAATAAACGATAAAGATAATAATATTGCAATTTTTAGCTAAAGAACTAATATGTTGAACAAAATGAATACTGAAGTAGTGTTAGTGACTCCCCTTCACAACTAAGAAGCCAAGGTTCGATGGAGTGAACGCAAGGATGGCCGAGATGACGAAGTTGAGACAATGTGAGTTGTCCCAGTACAATAACGAACTCAAGAATATGGTGAAGAAATTGTAGAATGAGCGCACAAGCGTGATAGCGAAGCCAAGGAGTGTCAAGAAGCATGAAGCAGACCAAATGAAGTGAAAACATCAAGTTTTAAGTTGTTGGTTTGAATCTTGGCGTTGATGGGCAGTGGTAAGAGGCGTTACATTGTAGGGGTGGCAGTTGTAACGTCTCAACCACTTACTGCACTTCTCCAGATTCGTGGATGTCTTTGCAACACACATGTGTCATGTGCCGACCAGGCCGCGTGGCCAAGAATCTGAACAGAAAAGATCAAAGAAATGACGGGGGGGGGCATGGAAGCTTATGTGGAATTTGTCTTTTATTTAAGGTAGGAGCATTACATAATGGTAATTTGCACAAGGATACAAATTTATGACATTACATTTTACACCCTCTTTAGCGAGCATATCATAACTGAAGATGGAGCTAAAGTAGATAAAACTTACCTACGGGTTTTGCATTCGCTTAGGGTTGCTTGTAGGGGAAGCCCTGAATATTTGCGAGGCTGCAGATGAGCATCTAGATGATGAAGATAATAATCATTGATGGTTTGTTGGTATGGGTAGCAAGTTGTGTTATGTTAGATAGCCATATGATAGTGCGATTTTAAGTGCGCTGATGGGAGTAGCAAAAGCTAGATAGTCGCACGATAGAGGGTGACTTTAGATATGCACCGATGAGAGTAGCAAAAAGCTAGATAGTTGTATGATAGGGCGGGTTTAGACATGTGCTAACACAAGTAGAAAAAGCTAGATAGTCATGTGATAGGGCGACTTTGATCACACTAGTATGAGTAACAAATGCTAGATAGTCCTATGATAGAGTGAGATATTTGATAAGATAAGTGGATTTTGACCCCTACAAAGGCAGGTAAATAGATTAAAAAAATTGTAAATTTTCAGAAAAACCTATAATGTAGAGACAATGAGATAATTAGATAATCAAGCAAAAAGATATAACAACTCCCCCTTAGAATGGAGCGTTTTTCTTAGAGGGGAAAACAAGACAATTTAAGAAGAGAAAAAGACATTGTGGCATGTCAACCTACGAGATGTTTCCATGGAATGCCACTTCCTGACGACTGACACATGATATCCACAACATCCAAACAGAGACAGGGGGATCCAATTATTCGGCATCAAAACAAAGAAAAAAAATGATATAAGACCTCTCAACGGTATTTCATTAGGGTCGACATGTTTTGGATCTGAAGAAGAGCACATGAAGACAAATAAAAATTTGGGTCAACATGGAAGGAACCCTAAATCCCCCCAACACTTTGCATCGTCCCCAAATGTTGAAAAATAATGTACAACAAATAGAAGAATAAGATAACAAATAGGTGTACAACGGATAACCCTTTGTTTCCAGGTACCAACAGAGTACAAGGGTCGTCCAGAGGGAACAATATTAACAAACAAGCACAGGGGAACACAAATAAACATCCTCTAATCTATAGATGTAGAAGTAGGTACTGGCTCATAGATCATCCACCAATAGGTTACTGTCCTCGCAATCTTGATCATATGGGGAGGGAAGTTGAGATTGTAGTGGCATGGCCGCTATGGTAGCCCCAAGTGCCTCACCAATGGCCAAATCCAAGGATGAGGGCATTTCAATGTCCTCATTCAAGAGCTCAACTGAGGCGAGTGAGAGATTGTGTGAAGATCGTCGTTAACCCCAAAATCTCAAGTGAGTCAAACATACAAGCCTCATAGCTTGCAGGCGATCCATGCTAAGGCAAAGATGAAGAAGGTGCCCTACTGACCTCTACAAAAGGGGCGGTGACGAACTCAGAGAAGTTAGAGCCTTCTCCATTGCAAGAATGCAAATGGAAAGAGGATCTATTGGAGTGGATTTGTGGTGGTGAAAATCAGGCGTAGGGCCTTATTGAACTTTCCTTTGAAGGATGGAGGAGAAACCCTTTGATCCACTGTAGCTAGCCTCTAGGATGGCAGTTTGGAGAAGATGTAGGTGCGGGCTATGTGGACATGACTACACTAGATACAATCTATGTGTGTAACATGTTTAGAGGAGCGAAAAAGGGTGGGATATTTGGCAAGGATGTGATCAACTGGGGTTCTTGTGAGGGGGAAATGAAAACCTAGACTCGCTTGGTATGGGGCCTGATAGTCACTCTTGGTGTAGAGGGAAGTGAAACAAAAGATGTGGCTAGTCGAGGGGTGAAGGTAGCGGAAGCAAAAATAGGAGCAAGGATAGGAGCAACAGGCATAGGAACTGAAGACTCTCTCTCTACATTCGTAGTGGCCTCAATTGCTAAGGCCCTCTGCTTTCGGCAATGCTTATGCTCATGTGCAAGTTGGTTCTGATGTAAGTTCAGGGTAGGCGAGAGGTTTTGGAAGGCTCAGTGGCATTGTGCTCCATGGGTGTGGTTGTCGATGGTGTGACCAACAAAGCAGAGGACCCCACCGATGCAGTAGGAGGTGACATTGAAGAAACAACTACCAGCTCAATCACACACACCCTTCCTCTTTTCACCTTGTGGGCAGTAGGAGGTACAAAGGGTGCCCTCAGAAGCTAAGTAGCAGGAGCTAAAGGAGAGGGAGACATCTTAGGTGACCTCTTACCCTTGCTGTAAACAGTAGGGCAAGGTATGTTTGCGACGATTGGGATCGGAAAAGGAGGGTGAACCTTGGACTTGGGCAACAAGGGTGCTGTTGATGTGAGTTTTATGTCACTACAACATGCAAAATCGAAATGCTTAGTATTCTAGGATGAAACACCAAATCTCCAACTCTGTCTTGAATAAGAATGCTCATATTCTAAACAACGTATATGGATTGTGTGATTTAATGAGATGACCTCAAGGTTCCTTATTATCGTGGGCTTTTACTCAGTTATAATGATGTGATATGTTGGTTATCACAAAGGGACTTAAGCAGTTCAATCAATGGATATCAACTACTTCAAACACTTCCAACCAAACAAACTGAAAAAGAAAGGGTGTAGAGAGTATAATCTACTCCTAGAATGCAAGAAATTGTGGATGCCTTCGTAACTCTACTAGACTTAGTTTAGCCATCAACATCAACCAAGCTAGTGTGATCTCATAAGGTAGATGTAAGATGTTCAAACTATCACCATTCCATTGATGCATGTCAGTGTGCAAGCAATAATCAAAGTAAAGTTCGTAAATATACCATTCGACCACCCAAGGCGTACTTATGATCAACAAGCAACTAGTGGTTTGGTCTAAACGAGTTCACCAAAGATGCATCCACAATATCTTCCATTCAACTAAACACTACTTCTAACCAACATGAAATAAAATATACTCTGAGGAAATGTAGAAACCATGTAATACTCCAAAGCAACACAAGTAATCCACCATGAAGATCAACAATGAATTAGCAATTACTTTGATAGCATTATGAAAACAATTTCTCCAAGTCTCCTCCTACTCTACTCTATCTCTAATCTAATCTCATCTCTAATGAGTTACAAATGAGAAGGCCTTGGCCTTTTATAGTTGTTCAATTACGATGAAGGGCCAAGATCAATTCGAGATCAAGGGTCAAGATCAATTCACATAACCCTAATTAGGGTTTTCAGCTACAAACATTTAATGTTGGCCAATTACAAAAGGGCACCCTCTTTTGGGTCAATAAGAAAATTACAACGCCTTTAAGAGCCAATGATGAAATAGATTAGGTAGAGACATGAGATACCTTCCACATGTACACTTGGCATAATATGATTGGACCATTTTGGACACGTGCAAACTTGAATTTTCCGATTGGCTGGAAATGGATAGGTGCCACATCAGCTTTCTTATCTTGCAATCTTACTTTTAATTCCCTTTCTCCATCTTCAAAATTTGGAAATCTTCTTATTGGCGTGACATTAAACTCACTTGTAAATGAAATATTGAGGCCATCTTTATGCCTTGACCTTGATCTCGAACACCATCTCACTTGTCCTCTTGAAAAATCACATGCAACCTGCTAGTGCTTGAAGTCTTCACTTTGCCCTAGGTGTTGAAATCATGCTTGCACTTGATCTACTTAGCCCCTTGCTAGCTCCATTCAAATCTTGCCTTCCACACTGAGCCACCATTTCATCCTGCAAAACAACAACAATCTATTAAACATTTGAACTTCATACTCATCTCAAGTCACAAGGGTTAGTACCAAGAAATCACATGTCTAGATGAAGATAGTCTTTTATGCACACAACTGCTAAGGACATTTTACGAATTCAAAATGCAAGACTTTATCATTTACAATCTGATTGCACATAACCAAGATCAAGACAACTCTACCATCCATAGTTGAAAAACTTGGACTCGCCTCGGACTCAGTAGACCAAAAAATTGGACTCGGACTCGGAAAAGACTCAATAAAAGACTCGACAAAAGAAAAAAACCATAGTTTTACATAAAAACAAAAACAAAAACAAATTAATGCATTTAGAGAACATAAGAGCCATAATTGATATATTACACATTTCATATGAATATCAAACACTGATTTGATGTTGATTGATCAACTTCTCCACACCCTAAAACCCTGTTATGACCAAGAGCAAACAACAAATGAATGAAAATGAAAAAGAAATCACTTTATTACATGACTGTGCGTGTTTTCTAGGCAACGTGGGTCTCGATGCCTCAGACTTGTGAGTCAGACATCGAGACTCGTCAGCTACCATCTACTTAATCAAATTTGGACACTTCATTTGAAACACATTCACAACCCCTTTCCATCATCCATATTCTAAAAGCAATGAAATTGTGGTTTAACATGCACAAATATGAGATAATTTTGAATTTTACAATGCTGATTCATTTTCAGAATCATCCTTACCTGATTGAGTTTGATTCCATTGGAAATTCTGAGTTTTCACAATCAAATGGATTGTAATTTTAGTGCTTGTTCAAATCAGATTTCAACTTAAGTCTTAATGCTGTCCACAAATTCATTGTGCTAGTTGCCATCAGGTGTCCTGTAGATTCAATCTACTCTGCTTGAGATTAAATTGTTTTGTTTTGTGGCTGAAAATGGATTGCTAGACCTCCATATATGCATTGGGTGGAAGGTCATGTCTCCAAGCAAGGCCGACTCGATTAAGTGCACTTTTATTTTGATCAACCAATAATTACTTTTGCTTTTAATAAATGATCTCTCCCATAGGGCCGACTTGTAGATTGGACCTAGAGGCAAATTGCAAAGGGGAAGCATGTGATTGACTTTACGTTTGAGCGCCAAAAATAATGGAGCCCGAGAGATCAGATTTCTACCCTCTCTTGGGCTCAAGAGCCCCAAGGAGGTCAGGTTTCCACCCTCTTGGGCTCCTTGCCTAAGATGAGTTTGAACTTGCATCAAATATTTTGCAATTTTCCCCAAATTTCCATGCCTTCGCAACTAATTTTCCAGATTTTGATTCCAAATGCATGATTTTACAACTCAATTTCTTCATTCCAACTCCATGAGCATGTTCAGATTTGTCCTCAACTTCTCTCAATTTTCAAAATGTGACCTCAGAATTTCAACTTATGCGAATCATGTTGGCAACAAATTCCAATCCCCTATGCCTTGATCTGATTTAGCATGCATATTGGAGGCAAGGTTTAGAACATCGACGTGGAGCCCCAAGAAGGGTGGAATTCCACCCTCTCTTGGGCTCAAGAGCCCCAAGGAGGTTGGAATTCCACCCTCCCTTGGGCTCTTCCCAAGTGAAATGTTCTCAAAAAAGCTTAGTACAAACCCTTATAAACGCATGACTTTGCCACATGATCTCTTACAAACTGACTTTCACTCCCTCCTCCAAGTGGGTTTTGAAACGTTTAAATTGATCTCAGATGTTTTGTCATTGTGCAAGTGTCGAGGAAGTTTACAGTGGTAGGTGGAATTTCGACCTTAGTTGGGCTCAAGAGCCCCACAGAGGGAGGAATTCCGACATTATTTGGGCGCTTTGCCCAAGTTTGGTTTTTCTAAAAAAAGCTAAGTGTTAACTCATTTTTATGCTTGGGATTTGTACAAAATATAACATTTAAGTATAGTTCCTTTCTTATACTTTAAGTTATATTTTATATAAATACTATTAGGATGTTTGAGACTGGTTTTAGGTTCATAGGAGTTATAATGGAGATTTTAGATTTTGGGATATTCTAAAAAAACTCCAGACTTGGCCAAATTTTTGGAATCAACACGCCTCCATCAGTGTTCTTTTCCATAGCTTCTCTTGACTTTCCAAGGATTCTAATTCATTTCATCACAAATCTCTTGACTTTAGTTCCACATCCATGACTAGCTTGGCCCAACACTCACTCGTATCCCTAACAAACTTGACTCCCTAACGAGCCAAGGTTGCTCAAACTCATCCCTTAGACTCGGAGACTTAAAAATTGCTACAAAACTAGGACTACCAAGACCACTACCTAAAATGCAAGGCGAAAAGAGGGGGTACCCATTTGCAATGGGGCGATGGTGTGAAAACCTCAGAACAAGTGCCTTTCCCTTGTCTGCACTAAGTGTAGATGTGGGAATTGAAGACACCGCCAGTGGTTGCGAAGTTGGCAGTGGGTGAGGAGGCTTCTGCTGAGGCACGTGCTTGCCTTGTGCCCTCAATGAAGAAGGGACATAAGACAAAGCACATTGAGTTGTAGGAGAGGATTGCATAGAAGGAGCGATCTGAGAAGTGTGGATGGGCGCTACAGTCTTGAAATTCAATTCCCTGGGCTTGCATTACTAATAACTAATAAGTGATAAATGAAGCATCTTTTTGGGGGCGCAGTGCTCTACATGAGTAGGCAAGAAATGGTCTAGCAAAAAGTCCCCATGGGATACTAGGGGACGATGACTAGTATCCTAGATCGTGTGCATGGTACCCTCATGGGGAAACTTGGGACACTTTTGAACAATAGAACCAACAACTTCCATGGAGACTAGCCAGGGAATGCCTAGTTTGACTCAGAAGAGGTCCGATTCTAGAATAACCATAAAGGTGGTGAAGATCGCCTTGGGTCCTACTTGGACTGTCGAGGTGGTCGACCCTTGAGGGCGAAGTGATAGTTCATCGTGTGTTCAGATGATGGCCGAGAAATCATCATATCGTGTGTGATTAAGCCCATTGACAAAGAGCACCTCTTCAGTTATGATGTCCACACAACATGTAAGGTCAATCAAAACACCTCTAACAGAGGCCCCGTTGACTAATGTCGAGGTATAAAGAGGAGAGGGCTCTCCGCTGTAAGGGTCATTGAGGGGTGAATTTTATATTCATGTCATGCACAATCCGACTAGGTGGCGATATGGGGGTGATTGTCACCATGTTGACGAAAGGGCTATCACTCAACGAAAGAAAATATGTAGAGGATCCTAGTTCACGTCGGAAAACAATTGATGATGGAAAAGAATGAAACGGTTTGAGCATTCAAAAGGTTTGTTAGAGTTTGATTGCAATATTATTATGAGAATAATGTATGCCACTTTTGCTTCTATTGCTAACAAAGTATTGGAAATAGATATAATTAATTTATGGGGTGAGCATTGTTAGTTTGGCATGGCTTTTGAAAAAGGGAGTCCAGCTATTTGGTGAATGTAATTCGTGGCACATATTTGGGAATCAGATAAGCAAACTCATTCCTAGCGGCCTTTACATATTGGGTAGTATTTTGGGATTTTTCTGAGCGTAACTTTTGGCTCATACTTCAATGGCAAAAAATACTTATTTGTGGCATGATCTTCACATAGATAAATCGAGGGCTGTCCAAAAGAAATCATGGATTAAGATGGAATGTATTAGTGATGAATAGACTTGTTGGAAATTGCTATTTTACAGGGCGTGAGCTTAACACTAGCTGTGAGAAACCGTGGAGGCAAGAGATTCATTTTGTGCTCCATGTTTTAGATTGGGGGTTTATCTAATTAAACATAACTTTTCCTAAAGCAGACATGGCCCCATTTTGGACATATCTGGCAGAGGATAAGAGAAAAAAGTATGTTTATGAAATGAAGGATTAGGAACCTAGTTGAAGGAACTTGATATTCATTTGAAGGTATGCTAGGTGATAATCTTATTTTTGTGACTTTTCGAGACATGGCATCTGGGAGGGTAAAGAGTCAAGACAAAGTGGAAGAATGTAATGTCCCCCGATTACTAGTATTAATTTTTCTCTCTAGATTATTGTAAAATTGGGTAGGATTCAGAATTACCTTTGTAACTTAGTGAGGATTCCTTCAAACAAGTTAGGAAAATACTACAATCATGATTTATAAGTAGACATATACATGCATTAGAAATAAATTTATAACCATCTGATTAGTAAGATTCTTAAACCAATTTTGAGATGTCACAATCACGGAGATGGTAAGGTACAATGATTTGATGAGGTGCCCGAGAGACCCCCAACACTAGGCCCAAGAGCGGATGTACCATCCCCCTTGGCCTCATGTGGCCCTTGCCATACAAATGAGGTGGCGTACCTAGCATGGTGTCCTATCACCGTTCTCCTCACTTCTGTCACTTCTACCTTACCTCCAATGATTCAACATTCCAAAGTATTGGTTTATCATGGTAAAGGATATAAGAAGTATGCAGTATGGTGCCTGGAAACTCCATCTTTCTAAGCCCAAAGGCAGTCCACTTGTCCCCCTTTGGCCTCATGGGACTCCTTAGTCCAACATGAGGTGGCGTGCTTAGGAAATGACCTCTTCACCATTTTCCCTCTTGCAATAGCTCACCTCCTCTACCTCAATTTGTGTAACAGTTAAACATGCTTTTAATTTATCTATTCCCTGTATCACACATCTAGACTGTTCATTTATCTAATTTAAAAATATTGATTCTAATTCTTAGAAATATGCTACATACACTAATATGTGCTCATACGAAAATTGTAGTATATAGATATATATTTTATAATATGTTTCCTCTTGAGTCGCTGATAATCTGCAGCGATACCTCTGTGTTTGCTATGATTGTCCCTTTTTGGTTGCTCGATATTCCCAGATCATTCGTCTGTGTCCTCTAACATTGACGCCCTTTGTGCTATATATCTTCCTTCTATCATTTGGCTGAGTCGTGTCTCTTCAACCAAAAGGAGACAATCGCACCTCTTAATATTTATTAATTAATTAATAATTATTTAGAGTTATTCACTGTTTTGTCTTATTCCCCAATCTAATCGTATTATTGCTGCCACATAATAACAACTGAAGCATCGATTATGGTCTTGATGTCGATTGCACTACTGGGTGTCACAAATACATGGTCGTCTATGTAAGATTATTTTATACTCCATTCAGGTGTCGTCGATTCTTGTCAATACTTCCTTATTCGTTGATGAAGTGAATTGTTGGAAGTGACAGGTGAAGGCTTATTGCGATCTGCCTAATACGGGGCCATGATAGTCCTCCCCTCCCAAATTTTCTTGTCCTCAAGCAACCTTAGACTTGGGCGTTCAAATATGTAGGCTCCTTCCCACGTTGCATCCTCTGTTGGCAAGCCCTTCCATTTGACGAGGTACTCCTCAATAGTCTTATTTCTTAGTCTCTTTTCTCGAACATTAAGCATAATCTCTGGCTCAAAGATCAATTTCCCCTCATCATCGAGAGGCGGCAATTCTGGGCATCGAATGATACATTGCTCCAATACCTTTTTAAAGCGAGAGACATGAAATACGTTGTGTATTCTGTTGTTGGCTGGTAGCTCCAATTCGTAAGCTACTTCCCCACTCCTTAATACCTTATATGGTCCATAGAACTGGGGTTTAAATTTTTCTGCTCCACTTGTTTTGAGTGATGATTGCTTGTATGGTTGTAACCTCAAGAAGACCAAGTCTCCGGTTTTGAAGGTTCGCTCAGTTCCCTTCTTATCAACATATATGTTTTGCTGGTTCTATGCTTGGTGGAGGTTATCCTTGAGTGTGTTCATGATGTCTACACTTTGTTGTATAAAATCTTTGGCCCCGAGGACACGACTTTCCGTGCGGATTAAGTCCCCAAATGAAGTCGTTGTTTACCCATACAATGCTTGGAAAGGGCTCATCCCAATGGACATATGATGAGTAGTATTATAACAATACTCTCCCAAGTGGAGCCACTTAGTCCATGCATTTTGTTGCCCTGTAATAATTCCTTAGGTACCCCTCTAGCCACTTGTTGACGATTTCTGTTTGTCCATTAGTTTGTGGATGATAACTAGTGCTAGGGGTTAATTATGTTTCGGTCAGTTTGAATAATTCTTGCCAAAATATGCTAAGGAAGCGACTGTCCCGATCACTTACAGTGTTTTGGGGTAATCCATGTAACCTGAAAACTTCTTTGAAGACTATAATAGGGTGCCCTATTACCCAACCCTAGGCCCAAGGGCAGAAACTCTATCCCTCTTGGCCCCATACCTCATGGGGTGGCGTACCTAGTGGGCCTCACCGTTCCCCCTTATTGTCATCACTACCCTCCAAGGAACATTACTCCCAAGATAGTACTTTTGTATGATTTAACATGTGCCCAGTCCACTGCAAGTCTTATCTAGTGCCTTTGTATGATGTAGCTCATGCCCATTCCATCGCAGGCCTTACCTAGTGCCTTTGTATGATGTAGCACAATCCATTCCACTGCAGGCCTTACCTTATCTTGTGAAGAAATGATCTAATGCAGTTGAAAATATAAATACACAGTATTTTGTCCATATATCAAACTGTAGATATGAATCAACAATTATCTAAATATAAACATAATGCATTTCATCCAAGGAGTATGATGGATGTTACAAGTAACAAGTGTTGATCTATATGTACTTAGTAATAAGTACTATGCTAGGAATACATACTAGATACCATTGGTCAATATGAATTGTTATTTATCATTTCGTATGATTGCAGCACGTATCTTTCCCCTTCTTTTTTTTCTTTGTATCCGACCCTGTATTCAAATACACTTATAGTGATCTGGTTCTCTTTTCGTCGATATTCATTTCTTCCTCTTTGTTCTACTGCTGTTTGGAGGAATTAAATCTAGTATATATTTTCTTATTCCCCTTAGGTTGGCAGGAACATGCTCTGATACCCCTTGTAATGTCCCCTTTTGGGATTACCTTAATTTCTGTCCTAGAATCACAACTTTATAAAGGATGAGTACACAATTGTTTGTTTAATCCCTTGATTTAGATCCCGATTCTTGGAGACATATATATAATTCTGCAGATTAATTCTGACTGTAATATTCCTAGTTAAGAATATTAAAAAAGCAATAAATCTCCTATAATCGCTTCCCAATTTCACACTTTTTACAATCAATCACAGATATTGCAAGGCTATTGTTACTTACGTTTCAAATTACTTAACTCCTTGTATTATTCATTCATTTGTAGATACAGGCATAATACTCATTCCATAGGATGAACATAAAGATATAGAAGACAAAATGCTTCAGGACCAAAATTTATTCATCTCCAAGAATCACAAGGTAGCAACTATTAATGCTGAACATTTAATAACAGATATTCCAATCACGGAAATCACGAACTACTGAAGACTCTTCTCATATGGAATCACCAAGGGAAATCAATATTGTAGTATTGATTCTCAGAGTTGGAAGTTGTCAGAATCAATAAATATCAAATAGTCTCCTTATACGTACTTCTGGACTGGACGTTGACTGGCTAATACTTTCGCTGGATGATCCTCCTATTTGTATTTGCCATCGATGGATCGGTATGGACTCTTCAATTACTATATTATTTCTGATCATAATGTCCTCCCTATGTTCGGTTCTTTCCACTATTATAAATACCTCTTTGTGCGAAAGGTTGTAACTTATTGGTCATTGACGTCGTTGCTCTTCACTAGAACCGTTGATTATTCTCTTGCTCATCATAAACAATGGCTATCATCCCTTTGGAAGCCTTGTCGACTATAACAGCCATTAACATCAGCTTCAAATATACCGCTGGGTGGATGAATGTCTCGGTCTTGGATTATTGCTCTCACCATGGTCGACTAATATGCCTTAGTATTCTATAAGTATTAACATTTCATCGTTTGGCTTCATGGATCGATCTTCCATTTGTATTTAAATTTATTCAATTTTATGTATTTTTATAATATTATTAATAATATATTATATTATTATATGAATATATTATATTAATATATTTAATAATATATTATATTATAATATTACTATATTCGTTATATTTTAGTATATTATATTCCTTATTATATTGATAATTTTGTTAATTTAATTATATATTTTATTATAATCTATTATTATTTATTCATTTATTAATTTTACTTTTTATCATCTATTATTAAGTCCTATTTTACAAAATGGGGACATCAAAATGGGGGACATGACAAAGAATTGGTGATTTTGTTGAAGACATAATAAGTATGGTATTTTTGGAAGTATTTGAATGAAACGTGAATAAGAATGTCATGTCCCCTTTTTAGAGTGGACATCAGAGACGGAGGAGTTGGCCTATCATTGGAGTCTCATAGGCTAGCAGAGATGGATAGGGACTCATTCAGTGCATATAGTGACCGGAACTTGGCTTTACAGGCAGTTTGGAGCAGTTCCTAGATTTTAGGGGATATCCCTAAAATTTAGGGGGTCGTGATGATTGTTAGTCGTGAGGTTATTCATGACCCTTCAGTTGGTTTCAATTTCAAGATGACAGGATGTGTTCCCTAGTTTCTAGGAGCATCCCTAGATTTTAGGAAAGGGACTGCCAGTTCACCCATCTCGTCCAGTATCAGTCACAGACAGGTGACATGGTCAGTTTCATGTGTACTTGGTTGATTTGGGCTATCAGAGGCAAAAGGGGAAATATTTTAATATATTTAAATATTTCCTAAGTTAACAATTAAATAATTTATAATAAGGCTATTTTAATAGCCATTTTGGAGTAATAAGGGAATAATTGCTTCATTTGGTCAGGGATGCCTTCGTGTGATAGCTCGTCTGAAAGGTCTTGAATTATTATAAAATATTTTCACTATCCGGAGGCCTTCTGGTGACTTGAGTTATAATATTTTTAATAAAGTATTGTTTTCCTATAGCATGGACACTTTTAATTGGGAAAATATTATTATATTATAAAGTGCAAGTGTATTACCCATTAGGGTTCGAATTGCTTTGGA
>MU225390.1:463440-476119 GCA_018584345.1 Thuja plicata
TCCACACAAGAGCTTGTGGATAGAATCACCGATGGAGGCAATCCACTCTAAAGCTCGTGAGTTTGTGGATAGAATTGCCGATGGAGGCAATCCACACGAGAGCTTATGGATAGAATCGCCAATGGAGGCAATCCACTCTAAACCTTGTGAGTTTGTGGATAGAATCGCCGATGGAGGCAATCCACACGAGAGCTTATGGATAGAATCGCCGATGGAGGTAATCCACTCTAAAGCTCGTGAGTTTGTGGATAGAATCGTCGATGGAGGCAATCCACACGAGAGCTTGTGGATAGAATCGCCGATGGAGGCAATCCACCTGAGAGCTTGTGGATAGAATCGTCGACGGAGGCAATCCACATCTTGAGACTATGTTTCTATTGATTACATCATGAGGATGATGCTTTTATTGCTTACATCATATGATTGATGTTATCAAGTATCCTATAAGTGTTCACATTGGATTGATTTATCCTCCCTAGCTAAGAGGGAATATTGATGTTTTGTATAGCTATGGTGAGGGTCATAAGTGTTGACACAGGAGATCACTACACATTCTATTTGATCATCCTCCCTAGCTAAGAGGGAGTGTTAATGTTTGTAGCTTCAGTCGTATGATCATTAGAATATATATAATACATGTTGGTTAATAATAATATAATATATATGTTATATTATTATTAATCATATGAAATTTAATATTCAATATTAAATTGTTATATTATTCTTAATTAATAATTGATTGATGAAACATTATACGATTGATTAAATTATAATTAATGGGAAGAGGCATGTCCTTTCTTATAAATAATAATGAATAGACATGTCCCATGAAGGGACATGTCTCTCCTAGCCTCATTCCCAATATAAATGAAAGAGAGATTGTTGCATTTGGAAAACACATACAACATAGAGTGATATTACATTTGCAGCTATCCAAAAAAATTAACACATGGAGATGTGAAGAGAGATCCATTTGAAATGAAGAGACTTGTGCTTGGAATGTAAAGAGTCTTTAGTTTCGAAGATGAAGAGTCAAGTCGTCTATATATTTCTTTGTCTTGTGACTTGTGCTTGGAATGTAAAGAGTCTTTAGTTTCGAAGATGAAGAGTCAAGTCGTCTATATATTTCTTTGTCTTGTGCATTGGTTGGGTGTTAGACATGCATTATATTGCTGGTTTAGTTTGAAGCATTGTACATAGGATTCTATTATTTTATCAATAAAGCATCATTTCTTGTGTGGCTGGGTTTTTCCCTTCAAGTTAGAGGGTTTTCCCAGGATAAATATTAGTGTCTTTTTGTGTCATCTATTCTTGCATGTTTTGTATTAAGAATCTTTTGTTTCTCTGTTATTCTGGTTCATAACATTAACATGGTATCAGAGCGGGTCTAAGGAAACAATCCGAACTAGAATAGAACAATTGGATTCTAGAAGAATCGTAATGTCTAATGGGAGTCGAATATGTTGTTCAAAATGAGGGATTCATATGAGAATGTGTAGCTGAAGAGCCTTGGAGGGTAGAATCTTTGATGAAGCTTCTTACCTAGACAGGGAGGATGCTGTCATGTTCGTCTATGCTTACATATTTGGCATTCATGTCTATGAGGATAGTAGATGTACTGGTGATCTAATTTTCATTCTCTATAACTGTGTGATGGCGAAAGATCTATTGGTGGATTGTGAGGAAATTTAGGCAATAAAGAGATAAGTATTTGAATATTGATCATGAATTTTTTATGTAGTTAATCCATGCTATAATATTGAGTATAGTGAATCATGTATGCTTTTAGCATTGATCTGTATATTTTCTCTTTATGAATAGTTTGATTCTATGAACTATTACTAATCTCTCTAAAAATGCTTCCAGGACGGATTGAGAAGCAACGGGATGATGAGAGAGTACATGCAAAGTCATGCAGGCTATAGAAATGAACATGGGAACGTTGCTTGCTGCCATGAAACTGAATTGGTGGCAAATAACTTCATTAAAGAGAAAGAACCTATTCAGATTGTCATTGCAATTAGTTTCTTCGAAGGGGAAGAAATGACATTTAGAGGGAGACTATTCAACTGCAGAAATCAGATTCAGAGGGAACTTGGGTGGCAGAAATAGAATGTCAAGTCCTTTGCAGAGAATCAACAAGCTTGTGTAGCAGTGTGACTGCAAAAGCTCATTGTTGGACAAACATTGGAGATAATTTCCTGGTATTGTGATAATCAAAGCCATGAGAATGTTGCCTCTATTGCCAGGGAGTCTCAGCATTCAGATGATATTTTATGTGTTTTAATGAGTTCTCTGAGAGGGAGAAGTTCGAGGTGCAATCCCTTGTTAACGAGTTCTTCTCTATGAGGGATAAGTTCGAGGTGCAATCCCTTGTTAATGAGTTCTCTGTGAGGGAGAAGTTCGAGGATCAATCCCTTGTTAATGCATTCTTCTTTGCGAAAGAAGTTTGAGGTGAAAGCCCTTGTTCCACCCTATGGGAGTAGCTATGGTGGATCCACCCTCTGGGAGTAGCTATGGTGGATGTCATGTGAGAGAATCCATGACTTAGCTCTTGTATTATTCACCCTCTGGGAGTAGCCATGGTGAACGTCATCTTGAGATGACGATATCACATTGAGAGAATCTGTGATAAATTTTTTGGTTTTATCACAATGGGTGTAGCCATTGTGAGGGTCATGTTGAGAGAATCCATGACGTGAGAATCTAGAAATATACCTCCCTAGCTAAGAGGGAGTGTTGATGTTATAAAGTGTCGAGAGTTATCTTTCTCCTGAAGGCAAATCACTTGTCCAAGAAATGTGAAAGGTGTTGCATTTGAAAATTGAAAAGACTTGCATGGAGATGTGAAGAGACATCCATTTGAAATGAAGAGACTTGTGCTTGGAATGTAAAGAGACTTCAGTTTCGAAGATGAAGAGTCAAGTCTTCTATATATTTCTTTGTCTTGTGCATTGGTTGGGTGCTAGACACGCATTATATTTCTGGTTTTGTGTGTATTAGATGGATTGTTGGTTCAGTTTGAAGCATTGTACACAGATCTCTATTATTTTATCAATAAAGCATCATTTCTTGTGTGGCTGGGTTTTTCCCCTCAAGTTGGAGGGTTTTCCCATCATAAATATTAGTGTCTTTTTGTGTCATCTATTCTTGCATGTTTTGTATTAAGAATCTTTTGTTTCTCTGCTATTCTGATTCATAACATTAACAGATATTTCACTATTTTCAGTCATGTTTTTCTTAAATCTCAATTATGAATGATTGTTGTCATTTGACTTCATTGCAATTCAAACTCAACAAAAAAAATACATGCAAGCTAATTGTCAAATTTCGAACTCAACATAAATTGTTGCAAACCACATCCATTATATATGAGATTATGCAAATTGCTTGACATAATGCTCAGAGGTTAGAAGTGCAAAACACTTTGTTCAAAACAGGTTACCTCATTACAATGGTATCATAGCCATTGATCTTGCCAGCCTTTGGAGTTGAGAAGGTGAATTTTCAATTTTGCAGAATTAGAGCAAATCAGAACATGGATCCTTTCTCAAAAGATTTTAGCTATTCATTAAGTGTGTCGACTGAGAGACTTACATAAAGAGAAGGAAGTGGGAAATTGGCTCCTTGTAGTTGGATTTGATTTGGAGTCCACAGAATTTTCAGATAATGTGTTTTCTAAGTTGGAGGAATTAGAATCATATTTGTCTAAGGTAGACCAATCAGATTGAAGGATTTTAAATAGGGTCTTGAAACCTTCAATGCTTGCTTTGGTCCAGTACAAGCTTATGAAACATCTTCATGAAGATGTAAGACTTGCAATTACCTCTTGCCTCAGTGAGTTCATAGGTATTACAGCTCCTGTAGCACCCTACAATGATAATGTAATGAGAAATATTCTAGAACTGATTATTGGAAGCTTTGATGGGTTGGGTGATGCTACAAGCCCTTCTTTTGGAAAGAGGGCTAAGAATTTAGAAGATATGACTAAGGTCAGGTCAGATGTCATTTTGATTGATCTCAAGTGTGATGATGTAATTCTTCAAATGTTCCAATACTTATTTACCAAAATTATAAAATACCATTCACACAATGTTAGAGCAGCCATGTTAACTATTTTGCACTTAATTTTGTATGAGGATGATAATTTCTACAAGCAATTGCAATCCGTTAGCCATTTGGAAGGAGCAGGATGTCTCACCTATAGCTCATGAGTTCTCAAAAAAATTGGTTGAGTAGGAATTTGATTAGTTTAAAAAATGGTTTACTGAAGGGAACTAATATCATTGGGTTTACAACTTACAGGATCTTCCTAAAAGAGCAAGAACCAAATGAGAAGAACATCTTTTTTCACACGTCATGAGGCTTGAACACCTAGTCACATACCTTTGTTTATTCTTCTTACTTGACCTTCTCATGTGATTCTTGTTGTGTTGTACCTGTCACTGTTTTACGTTCAATCATACTTTCTGGTTCCTTGACAAGTTCTTTCACTTTTGACATTTTTCCCATGTTCAGTAACATTCTCTCTATCATTGGATCATGTACCCATGCAATGAACTTTTGATATTCTTGAAATCCTTAATAATTTCCATCATGGATTCTTTAAATGTACTCATTGTTTTGCACTAAGTTACCGGTTTGGGTGCGAATGCGGATGCGGGTATGAGAATTCAGTACGCAGATATGTGATTTTTTTTTTGGGTTTTGGGTCCGTTTGGGTACATTTATATATATCTATACAAAAAATGCAAGAAATATACATAATTAAATCATTTGATAGTATGATACTTCATCATTGATCAAGATAAATATTAAATGCCAATTGATAGTTCACAAATATTCAAAAGCCATATCATATATGTCTATGTTCAAGATTCCAATGAAAATCAGAAAATCATTACAATTATAAAATCAAAATGTAGTTCATGACTCATCAATCAGGATTCACTATTCAGAATCATAAGGATTATCAAAAAAATTATCTTCATCTTCAGCTGTTGCAAGTTCAAGATCATTTGAACCCAAAGCGGTTCCATTTGCACTAGATGTACCTTGTGTCGAGATGTAATCATCATCATCATAAGCTGTAGTGAGTCTAGTAAGATCCTCAATTGTTGCATCCAAGTTGGCACACTCAAAGGCTACATCCCAAAGCTTTGATGCCCCATCCTTGTATTCCAATCCCAACCTGTTACGCTTCACTGAGTGGATAAAGGAGTATGTACTCCAATTCCATTCCGCGGCAGAAGAACTTGCAACCTGGACAATGTTCACAAAATAAAAAATAAAAATGCAAAGTAAATTAAAGGATGTTAAGTACTAAATTGTAAAATACAAGTGGTAAAAAAAAGCAAAAAAAACTTACTTGTGAGAGGGTCTGGATTGTGCAAGAGGTTGTAGATACTTATATGGTTGACCATGGAGGTACCACCATGTGATAGCTTCCATGTCGTATTGGTCATTAATAGTAGTTGGACTATGATTTCTTCTTGAGGCAAACAAGCCAAATTCCGTCCTAACACTTTTCTGAAATTCTTCATCTAGGAAGAATCTTTCAAAAGCTTTCGTGCACCCATTAGCGACTTCTTCATCTCTATATGGTGCTAATCTCTTTGGCATAGAAAGTAATTTCTTTCTATAGTACCTCGGAGATGAGGCATATCCAAGGAGGTGCCAGGGGGTGGTCATCTTTTCCCAACGATGATGAATAATTGTTTCCACCTTATTGCATAAGGTTACACATTCTATGGGGTCATTCTCATGTTTTTGTATTACATTTTTTACTTTCTCTACCATTGTGTCCATACCATCATAGACATCCCCCAAACAAGGTGCATCCGTATCAACAAATCAAAGCATAGTCATGATAGGCTTGGTGAAATCCAATACATATTTCACACGGGTCCACCAACTGTCATCCAAGATCAATGTCTTGACCTTTTGGGCGCTCTTTGAATGTGAAGCCTTCCATACACCCCATTGGTTAGAAATAACCATTTGGCTCAATGCCTCTTGCACCTTGAGAAGTCGTCTCATAACAATAGTATGAGATGCAAATCGGGTCTCAACAACCTATATAAGTTAATATCAATATGTCAATAAATATTAAGCAAATTTAAATACAAATTGTTAATTGAAAATGACATAAAATTTATTAAAATTAAATAAATTAATCAAATTTCGTAATAATAATTGCAATTTAGTAATTTACCATCAACAACTCCGATTTCGAGAAAGTTATGAATATTGATTGTGACATTTGGTGGTTGGTTACATTTGGATCTCCTCCCCCTCTAGGTATATTTGTTTCACCCAATCTATTTAATTGCCAATTTGTTACATCACCAAGTTGAGGGAGTGGACGGTGCATGGTGTCCAAAAAATGTGGTCATATCGGCCCTCAACCAAAGCACCTGCACCCCTACAATTTTTTGCATTGTCTGTGATTAGCTGGATCACATTCTGACTACCCGCCATCTCTATGGACTCAATGAGAATTTTGGAAATGAACTGTGCATCTTTCACTTCCCCTTCACAATCAACTGTCCTAAAAAACATTGTCCCTTTAGGGGACACTACGAGAACATTAATCAATGGACGGCTTTTGGTATCTTTCCATCCATCAAAAACAATAGAAACACCCGAAACAACCCAAGAATCTCTAATTAGTTGAAGGGATTCCTCTATAGCAGTCCTCTCTTTTTACAATATGGTGGTACGTACCTTTTCATACTCAGGACTTGTGTAACCAGCGAGTGCACTGTTGATGGCCGACACCATTTCCTTCCAATATGGTGATCTCACCAAGTTGAAAGGAAGACTATTGGCATAGAGACAACGTCCAATGGCTTGATCAACAATGTCTCTTGGCTCCATTTTAAATGTCTTGTCCAATGGACCTCTTTTGTGGGTGGTAATTTCTACTTCATCTTCCACTTTCGGTATAGGCAAGAATGGATGTTTGGAGGCTACAACTGATTCAGTGGGTAACTGCATTTTTTTTCTTTCCGGATGGACCAACATAAGAAGTTTGTTTTGATCTTTTAACCAATCTATCAGCCTCTTCTCGTTGTTTTACAAATCCTGCTATTTGTGCAGCAGGCAACCCCTTCTTATTTTTATCTTTGCCTTTGCACATTCCTATCCCTTTACGAGCAGAGCTCGTAAAGTGAAGTTTAACTCAAGAATATGAGCTATTAAATGGTTTACTATCACATATATTACACTTCCAAATATATAACCTACCTCCTACAACCTGTGAAATTCTTGTGGTAAGTCTCCATAAAGGAGATCCTACATCAATTTTGAATTTATCGGCTCCTTGTCCTCCCATTGAACTTTCACTACTTGCCATTCTTGCAATCTGATTTCTTGCTATTATAAGAAATTAAATAAATTTAAATTAGAAAAAACCTAAGAAATTCAAGCATACGAGTGCAAAAAAGATACAAAAATATTAAAATAGAGAGCTAAACTTGTTTCTTTATTTCTTTAAAAAAAATGGAAAAAAATTTGAAAAATTTCATCCCAAACTTGAAAAAATTCAACAAAATCTAAAAAACCCATTAAAAGACTCAAGAATAGGGTCAAATACTTACCTTAGACGCTTAATTCTCCTTTGTGGAAGCTATCTGGCACCTCACAAACGATCCTCTTCAAAAATAATCACTTGCCATTCAAAATGCCAAAATGGAGACCAAATGAGAACAAAGGACAATAGCAAATAAAATGATGTGCTAAAACAATGAATGGCCTCTTTTAGTTGTTTTAGGGTTTAGTGGAAAAAAATAATAATAAAAAAGTCAAAGTACCACATGGCTTAAGTGAAATGTTTTAATTTTTCAATAGTTTTGGGCATGTTTTTTTTGCTTGGGCGTCTGGATGCACTCAGATGCCAAGGGAAGCTCACAGGGAGCTCCCTGTGGATGCGCATTCACAGGGAGCTGTAATGCTCCCTGTGAGCTTCCCTAAGCATGTGCCTCCGCATCCGCATCCAGGCAGTCTGCGAGAGAATCCGGTAACTTAGGTTTTGCATAAAAAATTAAATTTTTACACTACAGGCTGGCAAGATCTTAGTTCTTATACTACTGTAATATCCTCTCTTTTTATAATTTCTTTGCAAATTTTATTAAATAACGCAACATGCCAACTTCTACCATTAGAATAAACTCTAAACCCCTTTAACATCTGAATTCAATATTTCATGAATTCCCACATAGAATATTAAAATCAATGTTAAAACCATACACCGGATTTGACCAAACTTGCACAAAAACTCCAGAATCTTATTCAATTGATAATTTCAGATTTAATAAATGACTATATGCTTTTACAACATCAAATACTCCAACATAAACAACAATGTATTCTAGAAATTATTAAAATTAGTACATCCACCGAAAGCTACAAAACAACATTGCCACCACTGATCTGCTTCAAACTGAAAGATAAAACTTACAAAACCTGAGGCTGATGAAGATAACCCCAAGAAAAGTGTAAAACCAAGATCCTGCAGCAGCAAACAGCAACCAAAGATGCCACACAAAATATTGGAAAGAACTTCATACAAGTTCACCTACAACCCTGCACAGAAATTCAAACCGAACCACTACCAAACTGCACCCTCATGAAGTGTGAATGCTACTGCTCAAAGGAATGGTCTTGAACATTGATATACTGCGAAAATAAACTCCACACAATAGCAGAAACACCTGCAACAAATCTAGAAATCAAACTGCAAAGATTACACGTGCATACATTCACATATATAACTCTACTTGAACTGTACTATCTGCTGAAGTTCCAATGCATTCACAGAAAGGCGACACGAATCACAAGGATTTCGTCTTATGACCCTCACAACTCATGGTGTTTCGCCAACAAATTGTAATCCTCCATGGGTTTTCATCCACAAAAAGAAAATTGTAGAAAAAAGTGTTCATACAATATGAAAAGATAGAATGAATTAACAAAAGATTTATTCGTTGTCACCGGCCAAGAATTTATAGAGAAATTTGCTAGCTTGGGTTTTTAGGAAACCCAATATCACTTTTGGCGGGAAATTAAACCTCCACCATTCTTGATTTCAACATGGAGTCTACCTTATGCACTTGTCATGAGTTCCTGTCATAACCATCAAGAGTCTCCTAAAAATAGCTCTTGGATTAGATTATGGTCTCTTGAGAAATCCAACGTCTCCTTGGGGTATTTATAAATGTTATATAACATTTTTTTTGCCTCAAAAACTTAAAATTTGAATTGAAATGGAACAAAGAAAAATATTTAATAAGATAATTCCTTTCAGCTTACCGTAACTCACTGGAAATGTGAAAATTGAGCTAAAGATTAATTATCTGGATTTTTATTTAGTTTGGGACATTACATGCCCATCCTCAAGAATCTGAGCCCATTTCTGTGCTTTTTCTCCTGATTTCTGCAGCTTATCCCGACTCTATTTTTCCAAAATAAATCCCAGCTAATTGAAAAAAATCTTTATCATTTGGTTTTATATGTTATTCCGAAGAATAGTTTTCTACTGAGAATATGCCTTGGTATTTGTGCTAGTTTTTTTTGTTAAAGTTTTAGGGATTGAGATACTAATTGTTAGTCTTCTCAAAAATTTAGCTATATAATTTATCCCATATGTCTCTCCTTATCTTTACTAAACCCTCACACACCTTTTAACTGTGATACCATAAGAGAAAGGAACCGAAAATTGGAGAAAAACACAGAAATTGGAGAGTGAGGCTTCTTATGTTATTTTCAGCAAATGAAATGTGTGAATATTTAAAGTTAGAGACAAATTAATTGTTTTTGATTAAGGAACAAACAGGTTTTGAAGGGCCCCCGAAACCCTTTACAAGCAGATTTTGGAGGGATCTGGAATCCACAAACGAACGTCTGCAGCAAATAGAACATAGACAAACAACAAGGTTCCCCACCATCAGCAAACCAACATCAGCCTATAAGAATTTAATAAGACATAGCTTGAGCTGCACAAACAACATGCGAAAGCCCCTAAACACAAACTAAAAGGTTTCAAAAGGCTCCCCTAACCTTAAACCAACATCCAGGGTTTTACCAGTGCCCCTTAACCTGAACAATGGGTTTCAAAAAGGCTCCCATAACCTTACTTACACTCCCATAACCTTACTTACAAAGCAATACACCACCTCTCTGAACCTCGCATTCTCCACCTCCATAGAAGAGGTATCCACCTCAATTGGATAAATAGAGGATGGACCTAGCTGGTATATGAACAAATCCTTGGTCTTTCCCACAATATAGTTCTCCACCTCCATAGGAAACATCTCTATCTCAAAAGGAGTTGTGAAAAAAGACCATAGAAAGAACAAAGTAGGCTCTCAAAATAGTACAATCCTTGAAATGCACAGGAGTCCTCTTAACAGAAATCAACAAAAACTTCTCTTCCCAAACAACGGAAGAGACCCTTACCAAAATCACACAACTAAATCTGGCCCAAGAAGGGATGAGGCAATCAGATTTAGCCAAAAGAAAAAAACTAGAACCAAAATGGGTATGAAGGAAGCCAAAAAACTCATACCCCACACACCAGAACCTTTGGAGAACAAGAAGTACCAACAAAAGTGAAGACCAAAGCTGTCTTTAGCCTCCAACACAAGCACAACTGAGCGCCACTACACACCAACCCAAACAACCACGGAGAGGTGAGAACTCCAGCCGAAGCAATCTCCGAGCCAGCCAAAAACAGATAAATTAATTGTTAACCAACCTTTTCTTACTAGGTTAATCCGGGGCAGCCTCCCTCACTGCTAACTTCTCTAAAGCATAATGCCATGTTTTCACATTGTCCATTCTTTCCTATGTCGACGCAATTTTATATGAGTATTTTGACTAAACATTTTATGCTATTACATCATATATGCTAACATTTGCTAAATATATAACAAGGACGCAAAGCGTCAAAGTTCCTGCCAAAGTGAGATGTATTTTGTTAAAAGCTAATTAAAAGAGAATGATAAGAATTATTGTGAAGTATTAAGGACAAAATAAGATTCAGAGTAAGAAATGGTTTTGTTCATCATGCGAGCAAGTTTGGAAGGGAGTTGAAACCCTAATTACGGAAAGTCCCTCACACCTATTGTAATAAATTTTTCAACAACAAAACACTTATAGTAGTATTAGCCAATTACGACTTTAATTTTGTAAAATACAGAGATGGAAGGAGAAATTTCTAATTACAATTTAACTGATGGAAAGCATAACGCTGTTTGAATTACAACGTGACGAGAAATAGACTTTTGAGAGGTCGTGTATCCTTATATGTTAAGTTTTAGGATAGTTGCAAATGTAATAGCACTCTTATATTTTCTTTGTGTTTTCCAAATGCAACAATCTCTCTTTCATTTATATTGGGATTGAGGCTAGGAGAGACATGTCCCTTCATGGGACATGTCTATTCATTATTATTGAGATTAATATAATGACAATTGATTTTATATGTGTGTGTGTGTGTATTTAGAGAAGCATGTCCTTGAAAGGACACGTCTCTTCCCATTTATTATAATATAATCAATCTTATAATGTTTCATCAATCAATTATTAATTTAGAATAATATAATAGACTAATCTTGAATATTAAATTTCATATGATTAATAATTATATAAAATATAAAATATAATATTATTAATCAATATATTATATGTATTCTAAATTATCATACGACTGAATCTACAAATATTAACACTCCCTCTTACCTAGGGAGGATGATCAAACAAAAATGTGCAGTGGTCTCCTGTGTCAACACTTATGGCCCTCACCATAGCCACACAAAACATCAACACTCCCTCTTAGCAAAGGAAGATAAAATTCATCAAAATGCAATTCACAAAAGATCCATTACTTTTAAGAGAGAAGATATCACTTCATCGTGATATCAAGAGATATGGTTTGACCAAGAATATCAAGTCTCATGATATTCACCATAACTCAAAAAATATTTTAGATATCACCTCAATATGATATGAGAGATATGGTCTGACCAAGAATATCAAGTCTCGTGATATTCATCATAACTCAGAAAGTATTTTAGATATCACCTCAATATGATATCAGAGATATGGTTTGACCAAGAATATCAAGTCTTATGATATTCACCATAACTCAGAAAGTATTTTAGATATCACCTCAATATGATATCAGAGATAGGTCTAACCAAGAATATCAAGTCTTATGATATTCACCATAACTTAAAATGTATTTTAGATATTACCTTAATATAATATTAGAGATATGGTCTGACTAAGAATATCAAGTCTCATGATATTCACCATAACTCAAAAATGTCTTATAGGTAATGTGCACATGTACCCTCAATAATACTTACCATAGGAACATTTATCATCTATCATGATCTGTTTCAACCATCACAAGATGTCTATCACAATAGAAGATCATACCCTGTTTAAGGAACTCAATCCACCATGCAAGATATCATCTATCATGATCTGTTTCAGCCATCATAAGATGTCTATCACTGTAGAAGGCCATGGTTTGTTTAAGGAACATAATCCACCATGCAAGATATCATCTATCATGATCTGTTTCAGCCATCATAAGATGTCTATCACAATAGAAGATCAAGTTATTGTAAGATCGTCACCTTCCAATAACTCTAACAAATACAAGTGATAA
>MU225390.1:511563-548597 GCA_018584345.1 Thuja plicata
AGAGAGAGAGAGAGAGAGATTCCTAATAAATTTACTAACTTTAAAAATAATTTAAAAACAAATATTTTTAATTTCTAACATTTTGTACTATGGTTTTCTATCATTTTCTAACATGTACTAAGTTACATTTTTTTATAACATTTGCTAATATTCTAATTACGGTTTTCTAATTATAACAAAGTTATAATTTTCTAATATTTTCTAATGTTTTATAATTTTCTAATGTTTACTAAGTTACAATTTTCTAATGTTTACTAAGTTACAATTTTCTAATATTTTCTAATGTATACTAAAATTTACAATTTTCTAATTTTACTAAGTTACAATTTTAAAATATTTTCTAATGTTTACTAAGTTACAATTTTCAAATATTTTCTAATATTTTCTAATGTATTCTAAGTTTCAATTTGCTAATATTTTCTAATGTATACTAAGTTACAAATTTCTAACATTTGCAAACATAAATATACTATGATTTTTTAATAGTTTCTAACATTTTACTATGATTTTCTAACATACTACTATAATTTTCTAACATATTCTAAAATTATACTATCATTTTCAAACATTTCTACAAACTAAATATTATTTAAAACAAATAATTAACTAAAATAAATATAAAACATACAATTTACAATAAAAAATGAGAAAAATGTGTGTACCTGATACTAGTAACAATCATAAGAGGTCAAAGAAGCTCGGGAGCTGCTGACGTCGTACTGGTCGTCACTGGTTCACTCTAAGACTCGGGTCCACAAAATCTTGAAAAGTGAATAGTAAAAATGAAATGGGTAGTTAGAAATTTATACAAATTCTAGAAAAAAATGGCTTCACGCGAAGTATGGCTTCGCGTGAAGTACCCTACGTGGGGTACTTCAAGCGAAGTCTTGTCTTCGCACAAAGTCCCCCACGTAGGGTACTTCGCGCGAAGCCTATCAGTTGCTTCACACGAAGCCACCAAATTTTTTTTTTAGAGAGTCTGAAATCCTTCGTCCCAGAAAGTGGGACACACTATTGTGATTTCACCCTGCTAACTCCAGCTCCAACACATGCAAAGAGCCTTGTTTCTTGTTAACAATGAACATCGCCATAACTCATGGCATGTAAAGTTCCAGTTAGAACCCACGGTGGAAAGAGCAATGAAGAGCCCGAGCTCTTCAAACAGAAGCTCCAGTTCGAGCATACATAACAAAGAGTAAAAAAACACCATATCATTACATGCAATAAACCAAAAAACTAAAAGCAACTCCAGTTTGAATGTCGCGGTTGAAACCCAAGTGTTTGTTAAATGCAAGAGCCCAATTGTTTTTACAAATGATCACTTCTAGTTGTAATTCAAGCTGCATGCTCAGCGTGAATACATCTCTCATTATTATTTTTGCAAACAAGAATATAGAATAAACTCCAAGATATGTTGTAGATGCCAAAGAAGGATGTGAAACCACAGTTTTTAACCAATGAACTCCAGATTACATGGCGACACAGAGGAAGCTAAGAAAATAGTAAAAAATTGCAAGCATGACGGTGCCAAACAACTAAAAAAACCCTAAGGTTTTCCCCAAAAATGGAATGTGAAATGCATTGTGCTACGTTTTGCAAACTTTGAAATCCACAGTACAAAGGGAGTTGAGGCTCTGTCAGACTACAGTACACTGCAACCTTACTCCAAGTGCCACGATAGCCTCCCCAAATGCAGCACCAAAGATAGATATTTTGAAATGAGTCATGTTGACCATAGGGATAAGACGTCAAGTTTGATGGGGTATTATTCATGCTATGAGTTTGGGTTTCAGGTGGTTGGGGTTACATCTTAGGTTATTTTTTGGGGGTTATATTTTGGATGTGTTATGTATTATCTTTATATATTGATATATATTATAAAAGATATAAATCAAAGGCATCAAAATTAGGAGAGCCAAATTTAGGGCTAGGTTTTTGGCATCAATTATGCCTTAAATTTAGGGATTTAGCTATTTTAGAGGGGTTTTTTGAAGGTTAGATTTTGGGCATCATTTATGCCTTAAATTTAGGGTTGTCTTTCTGTTTAAGGAGGACCTTTTGGAGGGAATTTCATTTTTGGAATTAGCCTTGAGGGGCTATATAATTGAACCTCTTTATCAGTTTTAGGGGTTAAGAATTTTGGGAATTAGAGGTATTAGTGAGAATATTGTTTCTTTTCCCTTTTTTTTGTATTTTGCAGCCATCAGTTCATGTTTAAGATGGATTATGATCAAGTGAGTGCATATATTCCTTGACATTTTTTGTACTTTCTCATGTAACTATTTGCAGATTTTAAAGATAATAAAGTTGGCCCTATTTGTCATATATGTTTTCTGAGTTTTGCTATCAATCCTTCCAATATTTTTGCATTTAAGTGTATTATGCCTTTCAAGCATGGATTAGTGAATTGTTCCAAATTCCTATTCTAAGTTATAAAGAATAAACCTTTTGAAGAAATTACATGTTTGTTGGCTGAATTGTTACCATTAGTGGCACAAACCCTAATAATGAATTCTTGGTCATCCTAGGTGTTGTGAAGTGAAAATTATTACAGAGTTCAGTAATGTATGTCCTATAGGTACAGATTTATAATTCTGACAAATCTGAATCCATTTGGTGTATCACCCTTTTAGCTAGTTATTCATTTTTCAGTTATCCTTCTCTCTTTTTCCAAAACCATAAAAATCAGTATTAGGTGATATTCCAAACCAAATAGGAACCCGCCTAGAATCCGAAGATTCATTTTCTCTTCCACTAAGGAGAACGTTTCCATGTTTCAACAAGATAGCTAGATTTAAAATCAAGCTAAAGGCACAATCCTGATTGAGAACAGATACTATATGTTTCATGGAAAACACTGATACATGTATGATGGAAGAAGTTGAACCAATAACTTCATGGGTAATGCCTATGGGATAGGAAGTGGAAGGATATATTATTTCCATGTATGCAGATAATCTGTTAGCTCAACTGATAGATCCCAATACTCCAAGGTGTGGGACATATGATGATAAATCACTCAAAGTACACAGTAAGTTGATGAAACAAGTCATTGAAAGAAAAGTGAAGAAGGATGTTGAGAAATTTATGATACATAAATTTTTTACAAATGAGAAAATTGAGAAAGAAAGGGCTAAGCATGTTTCAGAACAAGAAAGTACATCAAGTGTAGCTATAAATATAAATGAAGTTGAATTTGTGGGTGCAACCAATCGTGCGCCAACTAGTAGACAAACCAGAAGCACCACTCAAGTGAAGAAGGGGAAACTGTCTCCTCCGATGATGACAAAATAAGAAACCTACAGTAAGAGCCAAGCCAAAGGAAACCAGAGTGAAGGATATTTTGAGCAATACAAAAGTAACAGGGAAGAGGAAGAAATAACAAGAACAAGGAGAAAAGAAAAGAGTTAATGAGGAAAGTGAGGGTACAAAATCAGAGAGAGAAGTAGATCAAGGCAGAAGGAAATAAGTCTAAGGTCATTGGTGCCCCTACCACCAAATCAATTGAGCCCAAATCTGGTAAGATTAATTTTGGAAGTTTTATCTCTATTGAAAATATAGTACTTAAAGTGAAGACACGTGGTGTGTTAGTTGGTGTTAGGAAGTTCTATGATAAGATCAGTGAACAAGATCATAAATTAATTGAAGATGTTATATTTTATAGAATGCATAAGTTAAGCAAAGTATATATTAAATTGCAAGGTCAAATTCCTGCAACATTGTATGACAAAATTGATGCAAGATGGAAACATGCAATTGATAGGGATAGAGAGTTGGTAAAATATGCTTTGTTGAGCCTAATGCCTGAATCTACAAATGAAGAGATAGAGGATAAAGTCAAAGAGGTAATACCTCTACTCATGACAAGAGCTAGACCTACAAAATTAATGATTGGAGAGGTTCAATCGGTAAAGGATAAAATAGAGGAAATCCTGGGAAAGAATTTAGGTTTGGAGAAAGCAAAAAAAGAAGAAACTCCTATGAATCTTGAAGATGAAACTATAAAAGGGAAGAAGGATGACCCGATGGTTATAAAAAATACTGAAGGTTACAAGATTGATAATGTATAGGTAACACTTGATGAAATGGAAACTACAACTAATATTCATGTTATGGAGGTACAAGATGAGCCAATGAATTCAAAAGAACCTGAGACACAAAAGGAAGAGGAACCAGTAAGACAAAGTTTCGATCATGCTACGAACGATGATACACAAGTGAAAGTTTCTACTATTGAACAATGATAAGAAAAAGAAAAGGAAAAGGAGGCTACAAAATTTGACATTATAGGGAAGGAAGTACATGAGGAATACATTGTCGAAAAGGAACATAGTGTAGACAAGACCACTACTCTAGAAAAGTTTGAGATACAAACTAATGAAGATATAACACTTAAGGGAGAAATTGATTTCAGTACAATGAGCCCTGAGGAGATCATTGATATTGTTGTTCCACTCAAGTCAAACGCAAAGAAAAAGAGAATGCAACAAGATGCCAGGTAATTCTTACTTCTAGAGACTTATTTTCAGAACTATTAAGCACTATTAAATATGATGAAAAAGCTATACCTATAGAACAATTAGCTCATTTGGTCGCTGCAACTGGTGATGAGATGAAAAGTTTAGAGGGTGTAGCAGTTATACGGGAAGAGAAAGCTTATGAGAAGAAGAGATCATAAAAGTTAGCTCAGTCAATCATTACTGACAACAAAACACTCACAGTAGATGTCAATCAAATGAAGAGTGCATTGACTGAAGGTACTAAGATTTTAAAATTTATTTATCATTATTCCCAATTTATGAAGGATTTGGAAAAAGAAAAGAGTGAAGCTCAGCAGGAGCTTGGGATACTTATAGAAAATTCTGATTTCCATAATGAATCTTCTACTACATTTGGTGGGGAAATGAGTAACATCAATAAAAAGTTGAGAGCCAATCAGATTGAGTAAGAGAAGAGGATTGGTAACTGATTGGAATTGCAAAGTCTATTGATTCTAAAGTTAGAAATTTTTCCACAAGGAGTGAATGAATTTGAGAAGACTTTGGCGTCTCCATATGTGTGCACTATCGATGGAATTGAGGAATTAGCATTTTTTTTAAGTGGACAGATTGCATCTATGGGGGTTCTACTGAAAAAATGGAACAATGATATGTATAATTTGAAGGTTAATTTCTCAGATGTCTTCAGTAGAATGTAACTAGGTGTTACTACTCTTATGTTAATAATATTTGTCACCTTTTGTCATACCTTTGTCATTGTTGTCACGGGGGGAGAGATTGTACTGTATGTACTTAAGCTGAAATTTAGCTAAGTTCATTTTGTAATAGGGGAGTAGTGTACATGATTGTAATTACTAGGGTGAGTTTTTGAGCTTACATGTTTGTAATTCCTAGTAGCTGATAGCTGAATTAGTTTACTGCAAATGAAATGTAATATATTTTCATTTCTATAGTGGATTAGGCACTTAGGCAAATTTCATGTTTATTTTTCTAAGTGTGGCCATCAATGTCAAAGGGGGAGATTGTTTGTCATGCCCAAAACTAGGGTAAAACACACACAATTTTTTTTTTAAACGCAAGTGCATACCACTAAAAAAGGATATATTTGAGGTAATGTGATATCATGGTAAGGTTAGTCTTTGAGTTGCAAGGTATACACATAGGTTGAATTAGGGTCACACCACATACAGATGCAGAATTAGAGCATCAACTAGTCATACAGGTTACGTGAACACCTAGGTCAGGTTGATTTAACTTTGGTTTCATATTTTAATCTATGTGTAGTATCGTGATGATAGTCTATTGTTAAGAGTCATACATTGAATTAGATTTCCCTGGTAATCACTTTATTCCTTAACCTTGGTTACAACTTATTCATTTAATTCTAGTCCTAATTCTCTTTCGACCATTAACCACTAGTTTAAAATTCAATAATCAAAACCTAATCTAATCTTAAATAATTAAATTCTCCCTTACAAATTTCCATGCAACTATAGTCCTTTAATTCTTTAATAGAATATTAGATTAATCTCAAGTAGAAAATTTTAATGGACCTCTAATCCCTTTGAAACACATGGGCAACATAACTCAATTTATCGTATTAACATTTGTCTATACATTTTACATAGAAACTACGTCTAACAATCAATAATTAATTACACAATTAAGTAAACTTTATCTTAAAAAAATTACATGATTTTAATAAACAATAAGATATTAAATCCATAACATATTAGCAAACCTATATATTTCACATAAAAACTAAGGTTTCAAATATAGAAATTAAACTACACAATTTAAATAGAAAATAAATCTATTAAATGAGACTACATAATTCAAATAAAACAAATAAGAATTAAGTCTATTAAGTTAAATTAATCTATCTAAATATAGTGATCTATTTTAATTATGTACCTAATGGGTAGAGTAGAATAATGTTTTAATAAATTGTTCAATATCTAATTAAAACTAATTATGTTATTAACTTTATTACCTATCAACTAACTACCTATAACTAGCTATAATCTAACCTACCTATCTACCTAGCAACCTATCACCCTATCCCTATCAAATTGCCACATCATCTCCCAAGTGGGTGGGGAGGGTGTGAAATCCCATACCTTTTCCCAAGGCCTGTGAATTTCATATGGAGAAGAGCCTTTGCAAGGCTTGCGCATGGACCAAGGTGGGTGGGGGCCACTGCATAGTGTACTCTCCCAAGTGAAGAATTACTAAGGTAAAGTCAACCTGAAATTTTGCATGGGGAGAAGGGTATGTGGCAGCAAAACCAAGGGAGAAAGGAAGTATGTGAATTCCTTCAAGCTAAGGTGGGGCCCAAAACACTTTCCCTTATGTTAGACTATGTTTAACCCTTTTTCCTAGGGATGTACCATTATCAAATATCAACTCAATCTGCAATGAATGGGAAGGGGTTTATTTTTTTTGGGTAAGTAATTAATATCATGACAGCCTCAAAAATTTCACATGGGGAAGGGAAAGGTAAGGAGGAAGGTTCTGGTGGGGCCCACGAGGATGGATGAAAAGATTAAGCCTTCCCAAATAAAGATTATGTATTAGCATAAAAATAAATGTAATTAAAAGGGGTGTTTAGGGGATTAATAAAGGGGTTTTGAGAGAGGGAATCTTTAGGGGATATTCTCTGTGTAAAGGGAGGGAATTAAATCCCTTCCTATGCATTTTTCAGAGAGTTTTTTGCTCTATATTCTGGAAAATGACATGGTAGATTTGGTTGTAGTTTCTACATATTAACATCATTGATTTCTTTTTTTTTTGTAGATACATGCATGAATTGGTTTGTTTTTCTTTTTGTCAAACATTACACAATTAAATTTTTTTTATTAATATAAGGTGATTGTTTTCAATTATATATTAATTTTTTTACTTCTATAGTTAGTAAGCTAATCTTTTTTTTTCTTTTTCAAGGATTGGGAATACAATCACTTTGAAGATGAGGTATTGATCTAAATTAGGATAAAATTTTAGAAATTTCAAAGGAAATATATAGTATTCTTGACTTGAAAATTAAAAGTCACATACATTAGAAATTTCAAGATTTAACAATTCACAAGGTGTACATGCTATGAATATCATTACAAAAGAAATGTGAGTTTTTCACATTTTGCTCAACAAGCTTACACAATGGACTTTACAACACTTAATAAAAATGATCCTCAATCACAAGAAGTAATCATGCAACCATAAAGTTGTTCTTTCACAACAATACCAAAATGAAGACTTCTTCCAAACTTTTTCACATCCAATTTGATTTCAAAAAAACCTGCAATAAAACATGAAGGGAACCATGGGAGCTCACCTGCCAACCAAGGCCTCAAAGAGACCACCCCCGAGCTTGGAGAACCAAGAATAAATAAGATAATGCATCTCAATCTCACAATTAACATATATGCACAACACAACAATTTACTCCCAACCAAGATTTCACAAATGGGTTTTCCAAACCCATTGAAGTAGGGTGAAGGTGGGCTTTTCCAAGAAGGAGAATGCCATTACATCTTCAAATTTCTCATCAAGAGTTTTTTTCATGCCTTTCCAAGGCTAAATGGACATTCCTTCCATATACACATTTGGTAATTTCTATACCAAAACAATATTTACCACATGGCTTCATGGAGCCCATACTCCATGAAATTATCCCTCTTCTCCAAGAGAAGAGACTCTCACTACAATGGAGAGCCCAACTAACCCCTTCACCCAATGCCACTTATTCCCTTCCCAAAGGGTGAATAATGCCTTAAACTCCCATGAACAATACTCCCAAATCTAAAAGAGAAAGAGATGAAATAAAATTCAAATGCATCCCCAACCCAACACATAACATCAACATCTACATACAACAACACTTAAATACAAGATTGCATATATGAAACCATACAAGATTTACATATTCATTCAAACAATAACATGCAAAGCTTAAATGCAAGAGAATTCTTCTATGAAAATAATCCACCAACCTTGGTCCAAGAAAAATGGCAAGAATGTGGTTGAGAAGAAGCCCTTATCCCTTTTTCCTTTTCTTCCTCCAACTCTAGTTGTCTCCCAAAATTGGAGAGTGGGTGAACACTCACTAAGTTTCTCCAAATCCTCTAAAAAGACCTCTAGAAGTGTACTCAAGACTTAGAAATTAATAAGACATGCCCTCTAGTCATTTTTCCTTACCTCTTGTCTCCCCTCTTAATTGTGAGTTTAGTAAGGAGTATGGGACAAGTTAAAATGTATGTGGCCATCTTCATTTTCGCCACTTTTGAAAGCTAGGCATTTTAGAGAGCAATAATGGTGATCTAGGTTTACTTCATAGGTAAAAACTAGCCCTAACCCAAGGTACCCCCTTAGAGTTAACTAATTTTGGCTAAAAATATACTTTAGGGTCACTTTTGACCTTTCCAAAGTACCCCTAAAGTCCAAATTTGAGTTCCAACTTGATGTGATCCCTACAAGACATCTATAAGCAAGTGGGCTTAATATAACATCTTATAAGGTTTGGTGATTCTTTCCCAAGCCCTAATTTGACATGTCACCATCCACATGGACAACACAAGTGTCAAGTGACACCAAGATAAAATACACATCACATTCACAATGACATGTCCAAACAACAACATGAGTTTTATACTATTAACACACATTCAGATTATGTTTACAACAAGATCACATTACAACGAGGTTTCAACCCCTTATTGGATTAAACCTTGGCTTACTCAATTCACATGTGTTTAGCCCTAATTCTCTAAATAATTCCATGGTTCTCTTTCCTGCACACTAAACTCGAGCATCAGTAGTCCAAGATAATAAAATCACATGCAATATACATTTTCAATTTATAATTAGTAACATTAATCAATAGCAGAATTAGATTCCTAATTGCAATTTTCATACAGAAATGTTTAAAACATAATAATTCCATAATCACCATGACATAACATCCATGAAATAATCAAGTCTAATCATGATTCGATCTTCTCATCAATTCACTTAGCTAAACATATATAATCAAAATCAATCACCTATTCTAGGTCTAATCCACACAATATAATCATCATCATAATATAATATTTTGAGTCTCTGTCAGGATAATCAAAAAGTGTATCAATGTATCAAAACATAAAGTATCAAAGTGTGATTGAGTAGTAAAGCTATGATGGGTCGGGGTGATGCCTCACATCCTCCCCCACTAGGCATGAACTTCCTCCTAAAGTTCATCAAAAAGATATGGGTACTGAGATCTCATCTACGCTGCATCCTCCCATGAAGTCGTGACCTCATCATAACAATCCTCCTAGACCCTAACCTGGTCTAGCTCTCAGCCTCAGAGTGCAAGGGTCCGTCGAGCTATAATACGAATGGGCTCTAGTGCTAGTTATCCGTCTGAATCCACCTACGGCCTCTATGACCGTGGCCTGGTGCTCGGCCTGGCAGTTATCAACCACTGCAAAAATTCTATGGGATCTACCCATATCTCCAACTGTAGGCTCTGAGGTAGCCCCTCTCTGACCACTGGCTAACTGTCCCTGTGGGCACTCTCTCGCTAAATGACCCATACCACTGCAAGTGTAACATGGCCCTCGTGTCTAAATATGCACTCCGTATGTCGTAGGCTGTTGTGACCCTCTGGTCCTACTAGAATCACTGTATCCACCTCTAGAGGACTGTTGAGTCCTAGCTGGTTGTGTTTGAGGGGTCTGTGTCCTATGATCCTATCTAGGGTCCTGAGACTGCCACTCTTTGGGCTTAGAGTCGTGATAACCCTGTGAATGCCTCTATCTAGAATTTTGTTGGGATCTATACTACTGAAACTATTGGAAAGAGGGGTTTTGGTGCTGGGACCGATCCTCAAAATCCTGTCTAGTATGGATATCTTCGGCTACAAGTGTCATCTCAATTGCCCCTCTAAACATGGTAGGGAATGCTAAGCGTACTGTACCCTGAAGAGACATATTAAGTCCCTTGATGAAACAGTGAATATGCAGTTTCTCGTCCTTCATGCAGTAATTAACATATGGAAGGAGCTCGAGAAATTGACTCTCATACTGGTTCACTATGAGGCCCTTCTGTTGGAGATCATGAAACTCCTCTATTTGTCTCTGTCTGAAATGCTCGGAGAGATATCTTTCACGGAAACGGGCCACAAAAGTCTCCCAAGTGAGTGTGTCAATGCTCACTCCACCTATGGAAACCTCCTGCTCCCACCAAGTAGAAGCCTTCTCCCATAGGAGATGGACTGCAAGTCATGCCTTTAGATTACTCTCATAAGGGTGCAATCCAAAATATTGATGTAAACTCTGTAACCAGGCCTCTGCTATTGGCCCATCAGTGGATCCCAAAAACAAGGGTTGCTAGAGTCGTAATAACTCTCAGATCTCATCACCAACATCTCTAGGGGGTCTCTCCCCAGCACGTATCTCATGCTCGCATGGTAGTACAACCCAATGAACTAACTCACCCTCCTGATCATCATGACCCTCAACAGACCTGGGTGGGGGAATCCTACTTCTCTCTCTGCTGACTACTCTATCATTTTCTGAAATATGTGCTTCCCTTTTCAGAATCTCCTGCTGAACTATGGGTGGTAGTCTCTGCTAAATTACCCCAATTAGATTCTGGAGAACATCTAAAATATCCTAGTTAGGGTTCAGAGGTGGTGGAGGTGGTGGATCCTCCTGTTCTGCCCCCGCATGGAGAGCTCTATGACCTCTACCTCGTCGATTATTTTTGGTGACCGCAATCATCCTACATAATGATTTTAATTTTGAATGAGTTGAAACGTAATGGGTTAGGTTCCTAGTGCCGAAACACGGCTCTGATACAAAAATGTCATGCCCAAAACTAGGGCAAAACACACATACAAATTTTTTTTTTTAAACGCAAGTGCATACCACTAAAAAAAAATGTATTTGAGGTAATGTGATATCATGGTAAGGTTAGTCTTCTAGTTTCAAGCTATACACATAGGTTGAATTAGGGTCACACCACATACAGATGCAGAATTAGAGCATCAACTAGTCATACGGGTTATGTGAACACCTGGGTCAGGTTGATTTAACTCTGGTTTGATATTTTAATTTATATGTAGTATCATGATGATAGTCTATTGTTAAGAGTCATACGTTGAATTAGATTTCCCTAGTAATTACTTTATTCCTTAACCTTGGTTACAACTTATTCATTTAATTCTAGTCCCAATTCTCTTTCGACCATTAACCACTAGTTTAAAATTCAATAATCAAAACCTAATCTAATCTTAAACAATTGAATTCTCCCTTACAAATTCCCATGCAACTATAGTCCTTTAATTCTTTAATATAATATTAGATTAATCTCAAGTAGAAAATTTAAATGGACCTCTAATCCCTTTGAAACACATGGGCAACATAACTCAATTTATCGTATTAACATTTGTCTATATATTTTACATAGAAACTACGTCTAACAATCAATAATTAATTACACAATTAAATAAAATTTATCTTAAAAAAATACATGATTTTAAAAATAATAAGGAATTAAATCCATAATGTAGTAGAAAACCTATATATATTTCACATAAAAACTAAGGTTTCAAATCTAGAAATTAAACTACATAATTTAAATAGAAAATAAATCTATTAAATGAGACTACATAATTCAAATAAAACAAATAAGAATTAAGTCTATTTGGCTAAATTAATCTATCAAAATATAGTGATCCATTTTAATTATGTACCTAATGGGTAGAGTAGAATAATTTTTTAATAAATTGTTCAATATCTAATTAAAACTAATTATGTTATTAACTTTATTAACTATCAACTAACTACCTATAACTAGCTATAATCTAACCTACCTATCTACCTAGAAACCTATCACCCTATCCCTATCAAATTGCCACATCATCTCCCAAGTGGGTGGGGAGGGTGTGAAATCCCATACCTTTTCCCAAGGCCTGCGAATTTCATATGAAGAAGAGCCTTTGCAAGGCTTGCGCATGGACCAAGGTGGGTGGGGGCCACTGCATAGTCTACTCTCCCAAGTGAAGAATTCCTAACGTGAAGTCAACCTGAAATTTCGCATGGGAAGAAGGGTATGTGGCAGCAAAACCAAGGGAGAAAGGAAGCATGCGAATTCCTTCAAGCTGAGGTGGGGCCCAAAACACTTTCCCTTATGTTAGACTATGTTTAACTCTTTTTCCTAGGGATGTACCATTATCAAATGTCAACTCAATCTGCAACGAATGGGAAGGGATTTTTTTTTTGGGGTAAGTAATTAATATCATGACAACCTCAAAAATTTTGCATAGGGAAGGGAAAGGTAAGGGGAAGGTTCTGGTGGGGCCCACAAGGATGGATGAAAAGATTAAGCCTTCCCAAATAAAGATTATGTATTAGCATAAAAATAAATGTAATTAAAAGGGGTGTTTAGGGGATTAATAAAGGGGTTTTGAGAGGGGTAATCTTTAGGCGATATTCTCTGTGTAAAGGGAGGGAATTAAATCCCTCCCCATACATTTTTCAGAGAGTTTTTTGCTCTATATTCTGGAAAATGACATGGTAGATTTGGTTGTAGTTTCTACATATTAACATCATTGATTTTTATTTTATTTTTGTAGATACATGCATGAATTGGTTTGTTTTTATTTTTGTCAAACATTACACAATTAAAATTTGTTTATTAATATAAGGTGATTGTTTTCAATAATATATTAATTTCTTGACTTCTATAGTTAGTAAGCTAATCTTTTCTTTTTTCTTTTTCAAGGATTGAGAATACAATTATTTTGAAGATGAGGTATTGATCTAAATTAGGATAAAATTTCAGAAATTCTAAAAGAAATATGTAGTGTTCTTGACTTGAAAATTTAAAGTCACATACATTAGAGATTTCAAGATTTAACAATTCACAAGGTTTACATGCTATGAATATCATTACAAAAGAAATGAGAGTTTTTTACATTTTGCTCAACAAGCTTACACAATGGACTTTACAACACTTAATAAAAATGATCCTCAATCACAAAGAGTAATCATGCAACCATAAAGTTTCTCTTTCACAACAATACTAAAATGAAGTCTTCTTCCAAAATTTTCCACATCCAACTTGATTTCAAAAAAATCTGTAATAAAACATGAAGAGAACCATGGGAGCTCAGCTCCCAACCAAGGCCTCAAAGAGACCACCCCTGAGCTTGGAGAACCAAGACTAAACAAGGTAACACATCCCAAATCTCACAATTATCATATATGCACAACACAATAATTTACTCCCAACCAAGATTTCACAAATGGGTTTTCCAAACCCATTGAAGTAGGGTGAAGGTGGGCTTTTCTAAGGAGGAGAATGTCATTACATCTTCAAATTTTTCATCAAGAGTTTTCTTCCATGCCTTTCCAAGGCTAAATGGACATTCCTTCCATATACACATTTGTTCATTTGTATACCAAAATAATATTTACCACATGGCTTCATGGAGCCCATACTCCATGAAATTATCCCTCTTCTCCAAGAGAAGAAACTCTCACTACAATGGAGAACCCAACTAACCCCTTCACCCAAGGCCACTTCTTCCCTTCCCAAAGGGTGAGTAATGCCTTAAACTCTCATGAACAATACTCTCAAATCCAAATGAGCAAGAGATGAAATAAAATTCAAATACATCTCTAACCCAACACATAACATCAACATCTACATACAACAACACTTTACAAGATTGCATATATGAAACCATACAAGATTTACATATTCATTCAAATAATAACATGCAAAGCTGTAATTCAAGAGAATTCCTCCATGGAAAGAATCCACCAACCTTGGTCCAAGAAAAATGGCAAGAATGTGGTTGAGAAGAAGCCTTTATCCCTTTTTCCTTTTCTTCCTCCAACTCTAGTTGTCTCCCAAAATTGGAGAGTGGGTGAACACTCACTAAGTTTCTCTAAATCCTCTAAAAATACCCTTAGAAGTGTACTCAAGACTTATCAATTAATGATACATGCCCTCTAGTCCTTTTTCTTTATCTCTTGTCTCCCCTCTTAATTGTGAGTTTAGTAAGGAGTGTGGGACAAGTTAAAATGCATGTGGCCATCTTCATTTTCGCCACTTTTGAAAGGTAGGCATTTTAGAGAGCCATAATGGTGATCTAGGTTTACTCCATAGGTAAAAACTAGCCCTAACCCAAAGTACCCCCTTAGGGTTAACTAATTTTGGCCAAACATACACTCTAGGGTCACTTTTGACCCTTCCAAAGTACCCCTAAAGTCTAAATCTGAGTTCCAACTTGATCTGATCCCTACAAGACATCTATAAGCAAGTGGGCTTAATATAACATCCTATAAGGTTTGGTGATTCTTTTCCAAGCCCTAATTTGACATGTCACCATCCACATGGACAACACAAGTGTCAAGTGACACCAAGACAAAATACACATCACATTCACAATGACATGTCCAAACAACAACATGAGTTTTATACTATTAAAATACATTCATATTACGTTTACAAAAAGATCACGTTACAACAAGGTTTCAACCCCTTATTGGATTAAACCTTGGCTTACTCAATTCACATGTGTTTAGCCCTGATTCTCTAAATAATTCCATGGTTCTCTTTCCTGCACACTAAGCTCGAGCATCAGTAGTCCAAGATAATAAAATCACATGCAATATACATTTTCAATTTATAATTAGTAACATTAATCAATAGAAAAATTAAATTCCTAATTACAATTTTCATACAGAAATATTTAAAACATAATAATTCCATAATCATCATGACATAACATCCATAAAATAATCAAGTCTAATCATGATTTGATCTTCTCATCAATTCACTTTGTGTGAATGGTTTATGTTCTATGCTTCTACATTGTATTTACTTTTGAATGTTGGATCTTGTGGAACAAATTTAAAAAAAAATTCATATTTGTGGATGTTCTGATTTTACCCCCCCTCTTAGTGCCTTTGAAGACTAACAAAGTTTACATATGATGTTTTTGATTTTTTTGTGAAAAGCATGGTATTAAGAGACAGTTTTCAGCAACTAGAATACCCCAACAAAATGGTGTTATGGAAATAATGAATTAGATGATTCAGGAAGTAGAAAAAACTATGTTGAAAGAGGCAAGTCTACTGAAAATATATTGGAGAGAAACTTAATACATAGTACTGTGTATATGCTTAACATAGTTATGTACCGAAAGAAATATGGGAAGAATTCATATGAGTTATGGCATGGAAGAGCACCTACAATTAAGTACTTTAAAATCTTTTGTAGAAAGCGTTACATTCAGAAAGATGAAGACAATTTTGAGATATTTGATAGCAGAGTAGATGAAGGAATATTTATGGGATATTCGACACAAAGTTAAGCATATCAGTGCTACAATAAGAGGCTAAATAAAATAATGGAAAGTGAAAATGTGAAGGTTGATGAATAATTTTAGAAAGTCCCTGAATGACACATTGAGGATGAATCTGATACGGAGGACAGAAGAAAAGAGGAAAAGAAAGAAGAAGAAGATACTCAACCGAAATTGACATCTACAAAAAAGAAACCAAGGTATGTACAAAAGAATCATTTAGAATATCAGATCATTGGAGACAAGAACAAAGGAGTTGTTACCAAAATTAAAGCATCTCAAGATCATGATTTGTTATGTTTACTCTCAAAGGTTGAAACTAAATTTGTAATAGAAGATTTCAATGATCAGAGTTGGATTATTTCATTGAAGGAAGAACTTAGTAAGATAGAGAAGAATTAGACCTAGGAATTAGTTCCCAGATCGATAGATAAGAATGTGATAGGCATAAAATGGGTTTATCAAATAAAAATAGATGATAATGAGAAGGTTGTGAGGAACAAGGTGAGATTGGTATGCAAGGGTTATTCACAAATTGAAGGCATTGAGTTTAAAGAGACTTATGCATTTTTTGCTCGATGGAGGCTATTAGGATGTTCTTGGCATTTGTAACATTCAAAATATTCAAGGTTTATTAGATGGGTGTCAAGTCTACATTCCTAAATGGAGAAATGAAGGAAGAAGTGTACATTGAGCAACCAGAAGGGTTCAGATAAGAATTAGATCCTGATGTAGTTTGCAGGTTGAAAAATGTATTGTATGGATTGAAGCAGGCACCTAGGGACTAGTATAGAAAATTGGATAAATATCTAATCAGTCAAGGATTCAAGAAAGGTTGAGACAAAAAAAACTATACTTAGAGATACTTTCAGACAAAATTTCTGATTTTTGTTGTGTATGTTGATGATATCACCTTTGGGGATAGAGATGATCGATGCAAAAATTTTGCTGAAGAAATGCAGAAGGAATTTGAAATGTCTATGATTGGTGAAATAAAAAAATTTCTTGGATTGCAAGTAATTCATAATGACAAAGGCTTTTTTATTTCTCAATCCAAGTATGTGAAGGATTAACTAAGGAAGTTTGTCTTGGAAGATTCAAAACCTATATGTACTCCCATTGTTACCATCTGTAAGTTGATTGAGGAGGATGATTCACCGAAAGTGGATGAAACTAAGTATAGATAAATGATTGGTGGATTTTTGTACCTAACTTTTACCAGACTAGATATCATGTATGCAGTATGTTTGGCAGCCATATTTCAGCAAGAATCGAAAGATTCACATGTTATGGAAGTAAAGAGGATTTGAACAGATATTTAAAAGGAATGAAAGATATGGGATTATGGTATCTAAGAGAGCCATATTTTTCACTGAAGACATATACAGATGAAAATTGGGTCAGTTGTTTGAAAAAAAAAGGATTACCAGTGGCAGAGCATTCTTTCTTGGCTCCTGGTTAGTTGCTTGGTCAAGCAAGAAGCATGATTATGTAATGCTATCTATTGCTAAATCATAGTATATTTCAACATCCTCATTTTGTACTCAAGTATTATGGATGAAGTAGACTTTGAAGGATATAGGAGTTATTTTTGATGAACCAATTCCTATCATGTGTGATCATACTAGTGCTATAAGTATGTCAAAGAATCCATTAATGCATTGCATAACAAAACACATTGAGATTAGATATCACTTTATCAAAGAGAAGGTTGAGGAAGGTGCAGTTAAGCTTGAGTATCTACCCACAAAGGAATAGATAGAAGACATATTTACCAAACCATTGTGCAAGGACACTTTTGAGTATCATAAGGAGAAGATGAGCATTTTCCCCCTTACTTGTATTCACTAGATGCACTAATGTGTGTGCATTGGTCTAGTGTTTTACATTTATATATTTCTGGATCAGTGCTTAATGGCTTCCTCATAGGGGAATAAAAGTATGTTAGTAAGGGGGAGCTTGTTGTGCCCTTTGTCATTGTTGTCAAATGGGGAGAAAGTTGGAGAAAGGTTGAAGATTTTGTGCTTTGTTATTGATGAATGTTGTCATCAATAAAAAAGGGGGATATTGTTAGAATGTGAGTTTGATGTAATCTATGATGTTGTCATTGATGTCAACATATCCTTATTCCAACATCTTAGTGTATCAGTTGTTTTGGAACCGAATGCATTTGGTGTATTGATTGTGTATTAGTTGATGTGCTCTGATAGTCTATATGTTTCGGTTGAGGTTGTCACTGAAAGGTTTTGGTGAGTATTCTTCATTAGATGAAACATATGGTTGATTGGATCGATCCTATTTTGATGTGTATCCCTTATATATTTTGGTCTCAGCTATACATGTGTAACATGTTGATCATATCCATTGGAACCGAGTGCTTTGGAGATGGTGTAGCATGTTGGATTGAGTGAGGCATGTTGTAATGTTCTAGGTGGTCCTCATTTTATTCCTTACCACCATGGGAATATCTTGGTGCAAACTATTTCAAATTGTCTGGACAACCTGGTGGATTTCATGATGTTGCATATATAAGAGCGAGGATTTCAGTTGTGGATTTTTGATTAGTGTCTGTGTCTGGATCAATAACTGTATCCAATAAGACTCATGTGTGGTGATATGTGAAGTGATAGAAAATATGTGTTCCTATGTAGCAGAGTGTTGATCTTGGTGGTGGATTCTATCTCTTTTCATATTCTATGGTTGTGAGCCTTATTGTATTGGCAGTGAGCCTTTGTGTATTGGAAGTGAGCCCGTGTGTATCAACAGTGAGCCTGTGTGTATCGATAGTGAGCCTGTGTGTATCAGTAGTGAGCCTCTATGTATCGGCAATGAGCCTTTGTGTATCTAGAAGTGAGCCCTTGTAAAAAATACTATACCGATGTCACCTTAACAAGTTTTTAAATTGGACTTCAGTCTAACCACTATGCAAAATCCATGGGCATCTATCAAAACCTAAAGATTTCTAGACATCTAAATTGCAGGAAGGTTTGGATAGAAGGGGATTCAAATAATATAATAAAATGTTTAAAGGGGGAGTTTGTTTCCTCTTGATCAACAGATGAAATTATACTTGATTTAAGAGATATAAAAGGTAATTTAAGTTGTGTTATATTGCTCACTCTTATAAGGAGACCAACAAGGTGGTGGATGGGCTTTCCAACCTTGGGTTCCATTTAAATGTAAAATCATATGGGAGGGCGAAGTTAATTTTAATGAGATAAAAGCTCTTAGTCATAATGATTGAATACATGGCATGATTGGCAATGTGGAGATTAATTATGGAAATGACATATGGAAGCATTTGAATCAGGGAAAGATGTGTTGATCATCTGATGGGACTAAACCCCATAATTGCATTGTACACCTCACACATTTTGTGGGTGATTTTCAGGTCTATTTTCTTGGCTTGCCTTTTCTTTGTTAGCATTTGCAGGTTATACCAATGAATTCAATGCTCTGCATTTCTGAATATGGGAGGGGATTTGAAATGAGTTGAGCTGACCACTTGTGAGGATTGGAAGAGGGATGAATATGTTTTCAAGAAGCTCAGGAAAGAGGGGATCACCCCTTACCTTGAAAAGCTACATGGACATGATAGAAAGGTTACCCAAAGCCTTGTCCGGGACTGGAATAATAACTTCATTTCTCTATCTGGTAAGGAGTTTATTATTGATGAGAAGGTTGTTGCTAAGGTTACATGTTTGTCTTTTAAGGGTATGAAGTTCTATAAAGACAGGAAGATCTCTAATAAGGCCGTGATGAAATTTCAAAAAATGGAGGATGAGAACGAAGCGTTGGTCAAAGGTAGCAATAGCTAATATGACCCTAAAAAAATTAAACCATTTTGGATGAAGGTTTTGCAGGCTATCATGGAATATATTACTATTGATGGTAGATATACCAAAGTCCATGGGTATCATTTTATTTTTCTCAGTCATTTCACATATAAGGTTTTAGTTTCTTTTTTCATATTTTATGCTTTCATCCCTTAATGCCAATATTATGGAGCATAGGAAGAACCCCAATAAGTCGGTTCCTCACCAAGGGCTCATTTTGTTGTTGTTTGAAAACTTTTAGGCTAAGGTACCAGAGACCCCTGGTAGGAATATTATGGTTGGTGATGAGGAGGATAAGCTAGAGTCGGAGGGGTTTGTTAAGGGAGGAGAGACTAAAGACGATGGGGAGGATGATTCTCCTCAGGCCAAAAAACCTAAGTTATCCCCTAAGAAGAAAGCAACTCCCAAACAAATTAAATTTGAGGAGGATGAAGGTACGCACACCAAGGATAGTGATGAAGAGGAGGCTTCTCCTAGCCTTTTGACAACAAAAATAAAATGGTCCCTGGGAAGGCTGATACTTCTAAGATCGTAAGGTCTGAGGCAGAGGACATGATTAACACTAAGAAGGATTTTGTGATATTTTCATCTTCTATAGCCTCTAAGAAGAAAAATGATACTATTCTGGTGTCTGGAGACATCTGTATTGGGGGACCTACTGTGGTGGCTTCTAGGGCCAAGGTCAAAACTTGAGCTGGTAAATTCCCTACTCCCAAAGCTGGCAGTAGTAAGAAAAAAGTTAAGAGTGAGGTCAAGGTTCTTGTGGCAGATGATTTTGAAATCTCAGTTGATCATGATGTCCCTATTTCCTCTCCTGAGACTGAAGAATCTGAGTCGTCTGGTCTTCCTCCTTTCAACAAGGGTAAGCCTAGAGAGTCTTCTGTTGAGATTTGGTATTCAAATTTCAAGGATAAGAGAGGTCACTTTGGGGCCCTGCAGAAATCAAAATTCCATTCCCTCTACTCTTTCAGGGTTCTGAGGTGGGCCTTTCATGAGATCAAGAGATTGAACCAAAAGTACCGGGTCCTTTCTATGAAGTTTGAGGAGTTGCAACAGAATAGTGGGGTTTTTTATGGTAAGCAAATTTTGAATCTCTCTTCTTCTACCAAGTGGAATAATGATGAAAATAAATTACTCATGGATTATGTGAAGGTTGAGGGGAGATCTAGGGAGATGTTTGAGAAAAAGTTGGATTCTTTGACTCATAGGGTTGATAAGATTGAGGAGAACCTCAAGAAGATCATGGAGCATAGCCTCAAGATCATGAAATCTCCAGCAGAAAATATGAGATCTCTTGTGGCGAGGCTGGAGTCAAAATTTATTGAGAAGGTTACTATCAATCTGGATTAGGACAAAGAGGTGGTGGTAGGTGATGTTGTTGAAAGTCCAGGAAAGCGTACCAGGGCCAGCATGAAGAAAAAAGTTGTTTCTCTGCCCCCGGACACTGAAGATCTCAAGAAAGTGGCTCAAAGGATGAGCCAGATTGAGGATGAGGTTGCTGCTACCCTCAATAACTTTGGTTAAGTCTGCTTCTTTTATGTTTGTTGTGTTAGGGTTTGTTGGCTTTTAGCTGGCTTTTTGTTGGTTTTGGCTGGTGGTTGGCATTTGGTCAGTTTCTTTTGTTTTGCTGGCTTGTTGGTAGTATGGGGACTTATCATGCTTAATCTTATGTCCTAGCTTTGTAAAGGCTTTTGGGGCCCTTCAAAACCTATTTTTTCTTTAATAAAAAACAAGTATTTTATATTTCATGAGAATTAGCTTCTCTGTGGTTTTTACCATCTTGGGTTTCCACGAAAAAACCTAGTGTTCTCTATGTCGGTGTTTCTATGTTCTTAATTCTTACATTTATGTGGATGTTTGATGTGCTTAACTGACAAATCTAAAGTTGTTAATACTATTGTTTATGAGTTGACTAAAAGAGGAAAAGTTTTATAAGTTGTGTGGGATAACTTATTCACCCCCCTCTTAGATATTTGGCTTGTTCAACAATGTTTACTAAAGGTGGATCACCTCTAAGGTCGAAAAGTCCATCCACTATACATGAATATAATAAAATAAAAACATGACAAGTCCGTATAAATTTGAAATGCTCCAACTACTCCTATGGCATTCCCTAAGTAAGATTAAGTAAAGTATAATTAGGGCCTAGATGACAAATAATGTAATGCCCAAACATTTTACCATGAAAACCCCAACTATTTTTTTTAAAGAATGAGAACATTCATTAAATTTATTTCCATTGATAGATGGAGATCTTGCATTGGGTTGCATTAACAACCCAACAACGCATGGTGTAACCACCTAGGTAACTAGGGTTTCTAAACTTAGGATTAAATAATTTATATGTGTATTAGTCAAGGTATCATACACTGCATAAAAGTAATTGCATGGAACCTTCACTAAAATCAAGTTATTGCACTAAAGATGCGTCCTAGGGACTAATTTGACTTATGTGCTAAGCTAAGAAATAATGTAGTGTTGTCATTACCTAGCTTGGACAAGGTTGAACACTGAATCTTGAGGGTGATACAATAATTAGGTTGATCTATCCTCTTGTGCCTCTACTAGTGTCAACATGGTTACAATAATAAAAACTTATTACTTTCAAGACACTAATTCCACCCCTCTTAAATTTGGTTGATTAAGTAATTGGTAGAAAATTCAAACTTTCAAAAATATAACAAACATCATAGTTGCCAAAATTAATACCAAACCTAATCATTATAATGATTTCTCCATTGTTGGCACTACGTTTGATATTTGCAATATATCTATTGCTAGCTTTACACTACAATGGAAACATTATTATCTCTTTTGTCCAATATAACATTAATCATATTAACGCTTTGCAATACACCTATTTAATAGTACTACACTTTATTCTTATTAATTATCGTTGCACTAGTGTTCATGTTACAATCAATATTACTGTGTGCACCAATTGCTAGCAATCCATTAACATTATCAAACCATACCCATAAAGATATTTCTTTAATATCGATAATAGAATATTAATATCTATATTATTTAATAATATTCCACATCATATCAATACCATTAATATTCTCATTGAAATTAATATTAATATTAATTTAATATACATCATTGAAAGAATCCAACATATACTTAATTTTCTATAAATATTTACTTCTATTTTATAGTTACACAATCTATATAATCTTGTTTCTTTTCTTTTTTATGAAAAATAAACAAGTTCGTTCCTTTATCATCCAAAGAGAATATCCATTTTATTTTATTTTAAAATATATTTAATTATAGTGGTTAAGCAAAAGTTTTAACATATTAGCTTAAAATAATGATTTAAGAATGTCATCAATATAAACTTTTTCAGATTTCTAACTAAGATATCAAGCATTATCTTCTTAAAATTAGAAACATCAATAAATATATAAGTAAGAAATAAAGAATTTAACTTTAAAAATATCTAAGCTAAAAAAACAAAATTAGAAACATCCATTAACAATCATGAATTTTATTTTAAGTAAAAAAAATAGAAACATCCCGTAACTTTTAAGAATTTTTATTTTATATTCCACCAATCATTGAATATATGTCTAAATCTTTAAAAAAAAAACTTTGATAAACAAAATAAGTAGAAACATCCAAATTAAAATTCAAATACTTCTAATAACCATTTATAATATATCTAAATCTAAAACAATTATTATAAAGGAATATTATAAGTGTCTTCAAGATTACATTTATTAATTAGATGTCATTTCTAACAAATTTTCACTGTAGTGATACCATATGATTAAGTAATATTAGTAGTTTTATTAATTTAAATTAGTCATTTCTACTTCATGTGGTCTTTCCCTCTCTTATATATTTTAGAAAGATTACAATTTATACATGATGTATGTAATTTTGGGAGGATTCACCCTAAGTAATAAAAAAATATTTATAGCATTCATTACATGCATTATCAGTTATTATTATCTAAGTATGTATCCCAGTAGTGTATTGGAATGCGGTTTAAGAACTTGAATTTAAATATATTAATTCAATGAAGTCAAACTTTAATTAAAATATATATTTAATATTTACATTATGTTAGAACATATAATAGGAAATATAATGAAAATCTCACAACATCAATGAATGGAAAATGCAAATAAATAAATAAAATACTAAAAAGATCCATTGACAATAAATTAATTATACGCAATTATTTTTAATCAAAGTAAAATTTCAAACAAAACTATTTAATGTTTTAAATTTAAATCATATTTTTGAAATTAATAAATGTGGGAAGCTAAATAATAAATTTATCCAACATATTTATTTTTTGAATTACTAATTTATATTGTATAAATTAACATAGAAATAATAATTAAATAATTGTGCCTATTAATGGGTCTTTAAGGGTTAATCCTAAGGAGAAAAGAAAAGAGGTATCTTGGCAACCACGAGAGGAAGGATGGGTGAAAATTAACTTTGATGGAGCCGCTCGGGGCAACCCAGGGGTGTCTGGATGCGGTTGTATAGCAAGAGATCATCAGGGCAACATTCTTGATTTTGTGGCCAAACGATTGAAGGATGGTACGAATAATGTGGCCAAATGTGTTGCGGCCAAAGAGGCTTTAGTATTAGGAGCCAAATTGGGAATCTGCAGAGTGCACCTTGAAGGGGACTCAGAGATAATCACTAATGGGATATCAAGAGGAAACTGGTAGCGTGGCATCTTGATAAACACATCAAGCAGATTAGGTGCCTTCTACAAGAGTTCAAGGGCTTAAAGGTCTCCCACGTTTACAGAGAGGCTAATAAAGTGGCAGACAAGCTAGCCAATATGGGTGTGAATGTTGCACAGGGGACTCAACATGAAATTTATGAAGACCTTAGAGGTCTTGACTTGGACTAAAAAGAGGGAAAAAAATGCACACCCCAATTAAAGCATATTAACCGATTAATGGAGGAGTAGAAATAAACCATTAAACCCGACGACACTCAAGACTTTTCATGGCCTGGCACGTGATAGCAAGTGCAATTATTTATTGACACCTCACGAAGAAAATCCTTCCAGATTGTTCGAAGGGTGTGATATCAAAGCGAAAAAGAGCAATCAAATCACAAGGTTTTTAGCAAGGAGGAGGAGATGGAGGAAAATTTCGCGCTTGAATCAGACAGCCAAATGCAATCGTATGAGGGAAGATCACAGCGAGGCGTCTGAGGAACATTTTTATCTGGACTCCTACTGGAGGAGACGCTCCCATTTGGATGTAGCTTCGCTCTTTGTGGCCCTGGCATTGACAGTGGGTGAAACCAAGGAGGAAGTTAGAAGGGTGGTGGCTTCATGTGTTGACCCGCAATGGCTGCTGGGGATGGAGGAAATTGTGGACAGAGCAGTGTTGGGGGAAGGGTTGGAGATGGGACAAGAGCCATGGAGGCTAATCGGGGGAGGAGTTACTTCGGTCCAACCTCTGATAGTTCGGTCTTTGGCGAACCCGCAAGGAGTGCATGTACCGAAGGTGGAGAAAGGGTGGAAGAAGATTGTGGTGTTCCTGCAGGAATGTATTTGGGTGCAAGAGGAGGAAAAGAGGGGTTTCATGAAGTTGACGCCCCCTAAAAGTGTGTTAGCACCTGGGTAACAACTGAAACACCAACTCGAGAGGAGGGAGCAGAAAGAGGTGGGAACAAGTGAGAAGGGCAGCATGAGTCGCCAGGGTGCTAGCTCGAAGGGCAAGCCAAGGTCAGTTCAGGATGACCAGACCATCCCCAACTTCTTGAGGGAGGAGGTGACTCAATGGTTCAAGGACTAAGCACAAAGGGCTGGCGGAGGTGCAAGGGGCCATTACTGGGACAGTTGTATATTTTTTGTGGTCTTGTGTGTTGGACATTTTTTGTTTTTTGATGGGTGTTAATGCCCTTTCTCATGTTTTTACGTTCATATATGTGTGTGGGGTAGGGATGAAATATGTTTGTAATGCAAAGGCCAACTTGGAATTAGATAATAATAAATAAATAAATGAATATTTTATTATCAATGAATATAAAAAAATGTTACCGATCAAAAAAATAATAATAAATAAATAATTGCATATAATTAATTTAATTCATATTGAATTTAAAAAAGTAAGCTTATCATTTTAAAATGAGAAAATTAATAGTAATGTTCAAAAACATTTTGAAGCTTGCTATATCAAGATTTCTAGATTGGAAATCTCTTCTTATCTTAATCAAACCCAAATAGTGTAAAATAATAATAATTGAAAAAGAAATATTTAATTGAATATTACATTACTAAAATAAAACTTATAAAATATTATAAATAAATAAATAAATTTTAAAATAAATTATAATGTTAATATTAAAATAACAAAAATAATACAAATTAATTATTAAAATTGAATATATGATATGAATTTCAACAAACTTCATCAAACAGATTAATTGATTCTATCTCAGTACCTTAATTGATTATCGGATGGGCTACATTTTTATGTTTGAAACAAATGCGTTAATGATGGAATAAAATATACGTATTTGCAGATTTAACGGACAAATTAGAAAATAATTAAAACAAACCAATCTCACTTTGAGCATAAAATGAAGTTTAAATTTACGAAGTGACAGCTCCGGCTAAATAGATTGTACGAATCCCTGTGTACAAAGAACACGGGTGGAAGGAGGAAAAACATTATAAAATCTATGGTTCTACATGTTGCAATGGTCATCCATGTCCTTAGATAAATATGGACCATTAATTTCAAAATTAATCTCAACCTTTTCATATAGAAAATGCCTTCAGGCCCCGTTTGGTTGCCGGAATACAATGGGAATTGGCAGTGGGAATTCCGGTTTTTTAGAGTAATCTGTCGTTTGGGTTGCAAATATGAAAACCCATTTTTGTAGGCCAAATTGCAATTTTGACCCCAAAATGAGCAGCGCAATCTTCCCACCCAAGAGGTGGAATTCAATTTCATCTTCTAGGTTTCATTTTTTAAGTTAACCCCATTTAATTGGGCGTCGAGTCCGTATTGTATTAGGGTTTATTTTTTGGGGATTCTGACTGGGGTTTGCATTTTGGGGATTCCGACTGGGGTTTGCATTTTTTGATTCCCTCTGCAACGTGGATTTATTTTGTTCCTACTGGGTTTTGCACAGTTGTTTTGGCTTCCCTCTACACAGCGTGGGTTTATTTTTGGTTTGCATTGTTTCTGCTCTGCATAGTGTTTCTCGCAACGAGCTTGATGGTGGAAGAGACAGTCATTCCTCATAATCACTGGTCATTATCGTTGGTCATTCACTGGTCATTCCTCATAATCACTGGTCGAGAAGTCATAATTTTTTTCATTAGTAATATATGTTCAACAACTTTCTAGTTTCAAAATCTTATATAATCTTGATGTTGTTATTTTTCTATGGTGTCGTTTTTGTTAGAGTTGGGGTTTTGTATCTCTGTTACGTGTGTTATCTATTTCCTAAAAAATCTATTGTTGTTCTTTTATGGTTACCATGATTTTCACCCTCATGGTCTTTGAATTTCATAAGCTTTTTTGTGTGTTTGCAAAACTTGAAATATGCCTTGTTGAGACAAAATTTCAAGTTTTGTTTAATTGAAATTTGTTAGTTTTGGCAAAGGGTAATGGGTTACATAGTGGGTTACTTTAGCGTAATGGGTTAATTTATCAAACCTTTTTATCATGTCATTGAAGCATATCAAATAGATAGTCCTTTTTGAATACCAACCCTGTGTTATCACATTAAAATACTGTAAATCATTCAGTATTCTACACTCTCCCTGATCCTCTATATTCTGCATTGAATCTGTGCAGACATTCAAACCAGAGAAAAAAAGAAAGAATAAACTTCTAATAAATATCCCAAACGTTTAAAACTTCCTTCACATAAATATTCAATTTTTCCACTTAGATTCTTTTTTTGTTAAGGGTCAATTAAGGCTATAGAAAAAGTGGATGTGGATTAATTGTCTCCAAAGAACTAAGAAAAATGTGATTTTTTTTCATTTGGAAGTTTTTTTTTTTCCACAGGCACTATTGAATTTATATCACATTGATGGGCTTAACTTTAGAAGGTCTCCATTTCAGTTGCACTATTGCACAACTGAATATTATATCAGCAATAAGAATGAGTCTAGGTGGAAGCCATGAGTCATTGGCACCTAGCCTCATTCCTATTGCAAAAAGGAAGTGTGTTTCAAGAAAACTATCACAAAGAAAAGACAATGGCAAGGCTAGCAAACTATTTGTACTATTACTTGAGGTTTAATTATTGGATATGAATTATATGTTTTACATTCTATATAGACTATAGACCCTAGAGGGGTTAATTATAAGCTTGAAATATCTTATTTTTTGAATGCCTATCTTAATACTGTGAGGGTTCTTTTTGCTAAGTGTTTCCGAAAGGGTCTTCCAAGAAAAATAATCTTTTACTTTTCCTTATTGTGTTTTTACTTTCTTTCTCCTGCATTTATGTTTTTGTTGCATTGCCTCCTACATATTGCTATTATTTCTACAGTATCAAGACGCAAGATCCATGCAATTTTGATAGTCTATATCCCTTTGTTGATATTACTCATATATTCATCTATATAAAATAAAAATGGATCCATCCTTTAGAACTCTTGGTTATTTGATGTGTCATGGTTTACTCGTTCAATGAAACAATTGATTATCAGTGTGGGATTCCTTTTGATTAATTGCCAAATTAATTTTCTCTTTCTTTTATACATGTTAATTGGTAGTAATTATAAATGGTGGTTTAGAGTCCAGTGCTTCTTCCTATTCTAAGTTAGTGCCATATGGCTTCATATGTAACACTCAGATTTTGGAATTAATCAAGATCGTTATCTTCATTTTGCAAGATTCCTACGATGAGCTATCATTACACATCATTTACACAATAATCGCACTATGTTTCAGTTGTTCTATTAATCTCTTGCAAAAAGCCCCTATTCATTACACTATCGACACTATATGATAGGGCATCCTTTCGAGGCATTATATTCAACTCATACCTACTCTACTATGTTATTATTATTTAATCTATTATTATTGTTGTTCGATGATTTCAGCAATGTATTGGTTAAAGTGGATTGTTCTCCTTGTGTAAAGAGAACCAGTGTATACTCTTTCTCTTTAAATTGTATAGGCACTCTTATGATTTATCAAATGACCAAAAACCTAAAAAATGTCACATAACAATTTCTTGGAGTAATTGGTTTTGATGACCTTCACTTTTACAATTTGTGCACCAAAGTTCTTTGATTTCTTTGTTGGTTGATTTCTTTGCCTTCAATTCTTTCATCATTCCAAACATGTCCCTCAACACTTGTACATTCCAAATTCATTGTCACTGCTCTCATCTAAACTATTATCTTCATTCATTTTTCTTTTAGCTCAAGGAAATTTTATCTTGATTGTCTATACCCATTTCCCTATTATAGACTTCTACATAGGATGAGGGTACTTCTAGTTTCAATTTTTATTAATGGAAGTATTAAGACCTTCAAGAAATCATCTTTTCTTCAAATCTTCAAAAAGTCCCATTTATAGTTTTACCAATAATTCTTTGAGATACAATTATAAGCCCTTATAATTTCATGCTTACCTTGTTGTGCATTGTAGATTAATACTACGATTTCCATTGTCATCTTGAAGCATCTCAAATTCTTCTTCAAAGGCATTTAATCCCTCCCATGTGATTCCAGAAGTTAGTTCAAATTTTATATACCAATCAAAAGGTATACCTCTTGGGTGGTTGGAAAAGACCATAGATAATATATTGTATTGTCCTAGGCATTTGCTATCCAATTGTTTCACAAATATTACAATGCCTAACAGATCCTCCAATCAATTACCTATAATATTAGACAACTTCTACAGTTTCTGCACCAAGGCTTGATGGTGGAGTCCCCGTGGTTTTTTTCTAATGTAAAACTAGTGCCTAGAACCTAATCATCAAGGAGTTTGATTCAAACATTTTGGTGCTCCTCTGGCACTTTCAGCCACATGGAATCCTCTACTCTTCCTACAACTTTAATTTTCCGCACACCTATTTTGCCGCCAGATTCTCTTATATGCATTCCAACCTTTAGCCCTAAAGTTATTGGCTCAATTTATTCTTCAATACCACAAAGGTTGTTCTCATATGCCTCTTCTTTATTGTCATTAAGGTTCTACTGATTCTTCTTCACACCAAACTTGCCTCTACTTTTCTATCAATAAAAGAGTATTTATTATCCTTCAACTGTAGAGTTGTAAATTGTACTCCTTTAATTAATGAGTCCAATTTCACACTCTCGTAGCACTAAACATAGTGCGATTAAACACCCAACAAAGCATCACACCAAATGGGACACCAATCACATAGTAACTCCCAATATTGATGTAAGCAACATAGGATTGCCAGCCTGATCCCACTACTACCCCTGTTTAAAATCATAAGGAAGAAGAATGCTTATAACTCTATTGGTCATTACAGTTTTTATATTCCTTTTGAGATACCATGTTTTGAGCACTATCAGAAACATGTAATTACGGTGATAGAATCATAGAAATGATAGAAACTAAAAGTTTTGACAACAAATTGGATCTAGTGACAACAAGGACTTTCAACAATTGTTATCGACACATATTCGATGCTTAACAAAAGAAACTTAATTATTTTATTACTTATTATAACACCCCCCTAAAAAATAGCATAGTTTTGATGGAATCTTGACATGTATTTACATAGCATGGTCTGATTATCTAAAATTTAAAAAATAGTACATTAGGTAGAAGCTATCCTTTATAAAAAATAATCTGGGACCAGGAAGACAACTTCAAGATACTCCCAAACTATAGTCACCTAACTATCATCTGGCATATCTGTGATTTAGAGAACTTCATCCAAACCCAAACTGTATACAATGGAGAGAAAAATAGACAGCCATACAATGTTCATAAGATTCTCTAATATCAATACTCTGCAATTTTCTGACAGACTTAACACAAAATTAACATAGGTGTGTATATTATATCAAGCAGAAAACACTCAGTGATGAACTTAACCTGATCTAAAAGAAAAATTGATAATATCCTCTACTAACAACTACCAATTACCTGTGGCGACCAAGTTAGAAATCTGCATTGGCATAGTTTAGCAAAGGGAAAGTCACATTCTAAGAAGTTTTAGTGAAGCAATGTTCCTAAATAGTCTAGTACTGTTATTTGATCCTATTTATATATACATTGAATATATTTAGACAAATCATAGACCAAGCATTGGATAAATATTGACAGATCAAATATATAAGGCCTCATTTGGTTGCCAGAATACATTGGGAATTGACAGTGGGAAATCTGGTTTTGAGCCTAACCTGTCGTTTGGGTTACGAAACCGAGAAGATGAAATTGTATTCCACCTCTTGGGTGGGAAGATTGTGCCGCTCATTTTGGGGTCAAAATTGGAATTTGGGATCCAAAACGGGGTTTTCATATATGTATGTATGTATGTATGTATGTATGTATATGTATATGTGTATGCATGTATATGTATATATATATGTATATATGCTAAACAAAACCATTACAAATTTCAAATTTTGAAACATATCATTCTAATTTAAATTCAGGTTTCTGTATCAAAAATATCAAGCTAGAATCTCATGATAGATAAGTCCTTGTTCTATTTTAGTAATTAATATATGCTCTATCTTTGTGCTTGATAGTGGATATCTCCTCACTAAAATCATTATGTTTGTCCACATTTCAGGTCATTGATGGATCCTAGTGAGAATATTGATCTGTTCTAGGACGTGTAGCTGTGGAGACCACATACACTCATCTTTCTTTGCTTGTTGTAGCCAAAGTAGTGTTCGCCCGAGAAGGCAGTGCACAAATGGGTAAACGAATAAGAAAAGGAAATTTTTTTTTATAGAATGGTTATTCATTCCAATGATGTGGATTGTCATGATTAGATTCACATGAGAAAGGGAGCCTTATTTTGTCTACCTAGTATCCTAAGGCTGAAAGGAAGCTTGATAGATACGATACACTTGAAGTTAGAAGAACAACTTGTGATGTTTATCTACACTCTTGGCCACAATCTGAGCAACCGCAAGATTTCCCACAACTTTGGGCACTCAAGAGAGACAGTTAGCCCATACTTCCATAAGGTGTTGAGGGCTATCTTATTACTCAATGAGGATTTCTTTATAGCACCTGGTCCAAACACTCCTCTTGAAATTAGTGGGAAGGACCATTTTGATCCGTTCTTCAAGGTAATTCTTGTGTTGTTAGAAATTTCTTGTATGGATTTATATCCTTATCATAGTATTGGTTGACCATACAATTAATGATTATATCATATCATATAGGATTGTGTTGGAGCTATCGATGGAACCCATATACCAGTCACCGTCGATGTCGACATGCATGGTAAATATCATGATAGAAAAGGCAACTTGTCGCAAAATGTTATGGGTGTGTGTTCCTTCGATTATAAATTTCAGTACTTCCTTGCTGGTTGGGAAGGGTCTGCTACAAATAGTCATGTTCTAGCTTCAGCTCTGTCAAGAGTAGATCCACTTGTTGTTCCCCCAAGTAAGCCAAATCATAGTTTAATATACTCAAGGGTACACTCAATGTTTCAAGTTTTAACAATCTACTTTATTTATGTAGGAAAATATTTTCTAGTGGATGGTGGATATCCCAATGCACCTATATTTCTCACTCCTTATCGGTGTACATGTTACCACCTGAAGGAGTTTTCAAGAGAAAATCCAATAAACTCTCCACAAGAGTTGTTCAACCACCGACACTCCTCTCTTATAAATGCAATAGAGCGTACATATGGTATTCTCAAGCAGCATTTTCCAATCCTTAGGCATGCCACATCTTATTCTATCATGACACAAGCCCATATTGTAATGGCATGTTGCATACTACACAAATTCATTACGATAGAGGACAATGTTCCATCAGAAATTGGTACCGAAGAGGAACATGATTGTGATGGGATAGATGTACCAATGCTTGAGACATATGGGTTGTCTCAACATGATAGAGACCAATGGACACAGTTTCAAGGTGATATAGAAAGTACAATGTGGGAAGACTACAGATCCAGAGAATAGTTGTACTTTTATGGGTCAATGTGTTTTATTTGAGTAAATTGATGTATGCAAATACTTTGGTATACATGATGGTTTCCTTTTTCTTTTGTTTATATCTGGAAGTATTAGACTTGTATATAATAGTTGTACTTTTATGGAATTGTATATAAATATGTTCCATGTCTATGTTTAAACCATTAACAAGAATATGCTTACACCATTAACAAGCCTCTGTACATTGTGAACAACTGATCTAAACCATGTCATACACAGAACTAATGATGAGCATAGAAGAAACCGGTAACATGAGCCACATATCTTCTTCCTCAAAGAAGCTACAATGGACCAAACATATGGAATGCAAGTTTCTAGACTTGCTTATTGAGAAAGTCCAACTTGGAAGAAAATGAGATAGGGGATTCAAAAAAGAAGCGTGGATAGCCATTCAGAGGCGGTTCAATGCGGATATGCACCTCACTCTAACAAAGGACAATTTTAAAAACAAGATGAAAACATGGAAGCTTGCATATAGAGTGATGAAAGAGTTGATAAATACAAGCGGTTTTGCTTGGAATTAGACAACTCAATGCATGGATGTTGAAGAGAGTGTGTGGGATTAGATTTTGAAGGTAGGGTCATCTTTGTAATGTTTTGATTGAAACATTATTGCCTTCTTATAAAGTTAATAATGAAACAAAAAACCTAATCCATTTATTTATGCCAACATGCAGAGGAAAGAATTCAAAAATGCCAAAGTGTATAAGAGGCGTCCCTTCCAATACTTCAATGAATTGAGTGTAATTGTTGGTAATGACATTGTTGAAGGTAATGCAGCTACAACCGCCCATGAGACTGAGGAAGGGAGCCCTATGGAAGAGGCATTCAATTTGCATGATGAAGAGGACATTGGTTTAGGTATACCTCTTGACAATGATGTTGATTTGGACGAAGACCTTAATCATTCAAATCAGTCCACTGCAAATAGAGAAACTCCTACATCATCATCATCAAGGATGGGAAAGAGTAAAAAGGCAAGTATGGCCAGTTCCTTCGATGTCATCTGTGAAATAATCAAGAAAATAAAAGATGGCCTCGATAATGTTCACCTCCACAAAGTGGATAAACCTAATGAGGATATTATTTTTCTTAGCGCGTATAACGCTCTCAAATCCATCCCTGAATTAAGTCGGGGTGTTTTTGTGAAGGTATACGACACCTTCGTGCTTCAACATGAAAGAGCCAAAGGGTTCTTGCCAATGAATGAGGAGGAGAGAGTGGAGTGGGTTGCGTTCACATTTGGTGGATTGTAATGATCCACTCTGCCCAAAGCATTCACAAATTTAGTGCCAAATAACTATGACATTAACTAGAATTTGTTTTTTGTATTTAGACTTTTCAGAGGTCTTTGAAACATTTTCATCTATTTTAAATTACCCTTTCAAACATTTTCATCTGTTATAACTTACCCTTTTACATCTGTTATAAGTTTTTTGTGTCAATGTTGCACTCTACTGTAGTTGTTCTTGTCTCATTTTATATATACAAAATTGATTTATAGTTCTCTGTGTTAATGTTGCACTTCTATTGTTATTATATTATGTTCAAAGTTCATATTTTGAGGCTGCACTTCTATTGTTATTATATTATGTTCAAAATTGATGTCACCTAGTTGTTCACAAATACAGGATTGCATGTGCAATAACATTCGTTTGAATTAGGGTACAATAATAAATGAGAAAGTGCATGGTTATGTTACATTAGTTATGTACAATAATAATTGATTCCAAAAAATTATTAGTGGATACCACCTTGCAATTTAGTGGGGTTGTTGCATGTCCTTATTATGATAATGTATACGTCATCAATTTTGAAAATATGACTGAAGGATTTGCTAGAATGCTTTGAGTATTTTTTTGTCTCTCTCTGAGACTGGAGTTCTTGCAGTACTTGACTACAATCATTTGGCACAATATCTATTTGATTTCAGGTGCATCTTGTCTTACCTTTGGTGATTGAGAAAAAACTACATATGAACATGATTATATTTTCATAGCAAGTATGTATAAGGTGTTAAACACCATTAGTATAGTTCTTCTACATAACTGTTTCAATTTGACCTCATAAGTTAAAAAATAACCTTGCTTATTTTGAATGGTTCATCATTAGGAATAAAGGGTAAAGGAACTCATGCTTTGTGAATTAAAACTTGGCATCCTTTGATATGACACAGAAGTTCAACTAGACCTTCTACATTTATTAAGTTTTTGATTACGGTAAAAACAGGTTTTGAAGGGACCCCGAAACCCTTTAACAAAGCTAAGAAAAGAAAGGCATTAAAGCCCAGAGAACAACAGGCTGCCCCAAGGAAGGAAGCAGGCTACAAAGGGACAGATCCCAGATTTAACAAAAGGCAGGAGCAAAGCAAAAAACAAAATAAAACGCTGGAAGGAAAACAGAGAGAAGAGCGGCCAGCACCGAGATCAGAACAGAGTCTTCAGGAAACTCTCTGAATCCTCCAGCTGAGTCTTCATAGTCATCACATTCTCTCTCAGCTTTTGGACATCCGGATCCTCAACCTTCTGCTTCTTGGATCTAGTGCGAGTGCCAGGTCCCATCTGCTGGGAAGGATCAGAATGATCAATGGTGTCTTTGTTTCCTTCTAGCCAGTTGCTCAAAGACATCAAATTATCCATAGTATCCCTCATACCAGTGTTCACCAGCGTAAGCAAATGTTTTAGCATTTCCTCATTCCCGCTTATTTTCTTCTGGATAGGTATCATGGCTAACTCAACAGCTTTTTTAATTTTTTCATCAATTTCAGAGTCGTGATCATGTATAGGAACATTAACATTTTGAGGAAAGTCATTTCTGAGAATAGTCATAGTTTCTTCAATCATAGTTCCAACTTGATGCATCTATTCTTAAGTTCAACCAGGTCACTCTGCACCCATTTATCCAAATTGTAGCTATAGATAGATTTATTTTTTGCAATCTCAAGGGGAGACATAATAATGGTCCTTCTAACCTGAGAATCCATCCTTTGAATATCTCTTTGAAGAGACTGAGGTTTTCTACCCTGAAGAATTCTGTCACTTTCTTCTTCCATATTCTCCTTCTCAGAGCTAGGAGATTCATGGGACTCCAAGTTTTCCTCTTCTAGAACCTTAAAACTATTGTCCCCCAAGTTATCGGCATTACTATTTATAAGATTAATATCAGTTTCTTTATTCTTCTCAACCTCAATCTCTTTTTTCTCATTTCCTTCTGTATTAACATTCTCCAGAACAGAGTTAAATTTTTCCCTTGTTTTAAGATTATCAAGACTTTCCTCAGGGTTTTCCTTGGCATTTTTAATTTCAGGATCCTCCGAATCCTTCACCAAAGGGGTCTGGGTAGTGGGGGAATTCTCAGCATTAGGATCCATCTGATGATTCTAGACACCTTCAAATTCTATTTCCTGAGGGATATGCTTCTCACCATCAGACTCCTGGAGGATAGGACTAGCAGGGGTGTCCAGAAAATTCTTTTCCGACCCAGAGGCAACACTAAGATGCTCATCATTCTTCGGCTCAACCAGAGACTTAGAAGGAGACGGCTTAGAGGGCAGAGAGGCTTTCTTAGATTTAGAAGACTTAGTCAGAGACCCCACAGACTTCCTCTTTTTAATTTGGGCAGGAATAAGGTCGGGAATATGATCTCTAGCATAATCAGCTATAAGGAGGATAAGCCCGACATGGAGAATAGGGGCATTCTTCACTCTGTAGTCAGTAATGCTCCGATTAAGCGACCAAAGGAGAAAGTAGGGGAAAGAAATGCGTATCTCATGTCTAAAATGATTAACTAGGGCAAAGTGATAATTATAGACCCTAGAGAATCTACCCTCAAGAGTAAAGTATTCCATTATAACTTTAATAACACAACCCCAAATTTTATCAATATTCTCCATGTTGACATAGTCTTTCTTACCTTTCACCAAAATATCCCTCTCCTCATCAGTGACAAGAAATTTCTTGTAAGCTCTGGTTCCCACTTTCACCTCTTTCGAGTACTTCAGACCATCCAGCGGGAGACCAGTGATGTCAAACAGGACCTCGAGGCTGAGGCTAAAAGACTTGCCCGTAATATTAACCGTGCCCTTATCCCAGCCATCAGCGAAGGATTTAGAAACCTCTGAATCAAAACCATGAAGTCTCTTAAGAAAATGGTGAACATGACCTTTCTTCAAAATTCTCCACACTTCCTTTTCCTTC
>MU225390.1:566840-583635 GCA_018584345.1 Thuja plicata
GAGGATTTTTATACATAGGTTGTCACTTAGTATCTGGCATCTACGCTACCATCCTTGAATCAGCCTTTAGACTGTCAATAGGATTTATGCTAATCTTACTACCATCCTTGAATCAGCCTCCTTCTTAAACTGTCAATAGGCTTTAGGTAAGACACCTGCTACTATCATGAATCAAGCTTTTTGGTAATCTTTTAGGATATACCTCAATTATAGAAGACGGTTAAGTCATGCTCTATTAAGAGACTTAATGCTTCAATGGTTAAACTAAAACACAATGACCTGTTTCTAATGCAACTTTGAATTGCAGATATTCAGATCTATTTATGTGCAATACCTCTCTGATCAACGTATCAATTCAATTCATTTGTACTTCACACTTTCTGCTCTGTGATTCTATGCTTCACTGTTCGTCAGTGTCTGCAGAATTCTTTAGCTCTCCCTTAGATTGATTGATCAGGACTGTATGAAGTTTATCCTTCACCAGTTTCTCTTCAACATCTTCTTTCAATTCACTCCCCTGTGTATTTGATTGCATACGAAGATGAATTATGCTTGTCTCTTATATAGAAATTATATTCTTTAATTCTTGATTCTTGATTCTTGGCATGAAAAATAATCCAACCAATTTAATTTACAGATTTAACTCCTGATTTATCTTGTAGTTATCTTCTTGCCAACTGTATAAATCAATTACTTTAACTGTGGTCAAATAAAACAAATAAAACAACCAGTTAAGTTTATCCTTAATCTCTGCCAGCTAGATATTTTATCATTTTATGATCTCTCTGTTCTGTCGGTCAATTCTATAGTTTATCGTCGATGACAACTGTCAGTTTCGTCGGTGCAACTTCAGTTAGATTCGAGATCTCTGTCCGTCGGGTATCATTGGATCTTGCTCGTCGGGCAACTCTATTTTCAGCTCATCGGGCAACACTGTCTTCTGCTTGTCAGGCATCACTATGACTTTATCTCTGTCTTTACCGGTGGTGTGCACTCCTTCGGTGTTGTCTGTCACTTAGTGAATACTTAACTTTTATGCATTGTTGAAAGCATAACCATTGTTCCTTCGATTCTCTGAAGTCTTTGGCATTATGTGTATGACCATATAGATGATATCAAGTTGACATCAATGCCAATGTAAACCATTAACTGATTTAATGTCTTGCATCATCTTCAACTTAACATTATCAAACATTCAATCAGTTACATGTCATCATATTACAGGGGTTTGCATTGTTGCCGCTCTGCACAGTATTTCTTGTGACGAGCTTGACGGTGGAAGAGACGGTCATTCCTCAGTGGAGGTCAGAATTTTTTTCCATTTATGATGTTATTGTTTTTCTATGAATTTTTTAACAACATAAGTCATATAAATTTTATAACAATGGTAGCGATTGTGTTTGGTTTGAAATATGATCCCTCTGCAACCAGTGAGACTACTGATGATAATAGTATGGTGGGTTTTGAATTCACCTTTCACCTGGATTTTACCTTTTGGATTTACTAATTTTCTACTCACTGTTTAAAATATCCTTACAAAGTATCTACCCAAAAAATACATCTGCATACTATTTGTTTTGCTTTGGCAAATAATAATCATTGCCTTTGTGATATCATTTTGAGCCGTATTGATATTCTTCGATGAAAATAATTTTACTTCACTATTCTGTTGTGATTTCTACACACCTTTTCACCTTCTGTAGCATGTCCTTTGATCTAGAAATATTCCTCTTATGCAAAGGTAAAAACCCATTTTATCTTCCCTAGATTCTGGGTTGATTATTTCACCTCAATTTTTTTGCACATTGCTAAACATTTTTAAATAAGTGTACAGTTGACATATTCTGGAAAATATTAATACCTCAAAATGTTTCATCACTCCATGAAACAAATCCCCTTTCAGATTTCCACAAAATAAAATTGCAATTTTGTATCAATGAATCATAGGCAAAGAGAGGACTTTGGTCATTTGCAATTGCTTAGAATTTTTTTAAACCCTCTCTCCAAATCCATGTAGCGTGGACACAACAAATAGTTTAATCATATGGAAAAACCATATTTCACCTTTCACCTGGCTTTTAACTATATGGAAAAACCATATTTCACCTTTCACCTGGATTTTACCTTCTGGATTTACTAATTTTCTACTCACTGGTTAAAATATCCTTACAAAGTATCTACCCAAAAAATACATTTGCATACTATTTGTTTTGCTTTGGAAAATAATGATCATTGCCTTTGTGATATCATTTTGAGCCATATTGATATTCTTCGATCAAAATAATTTTACTTCACTATTCTGTTGTGCTTTCTACACACATTTTCACCAACTGTAGCCCATCCTTTGATCTGGAAATATTCCTATTATGCAAAGATAAAAACCCATTTTATCTTCCCTAGATTCTGGGTTGATTATTTCACCTCATTTATTTTTCACATTGCTAAACATTTTTAAATAAGTGTACACTTGGCATATTCTGGAAAATATTAATACCTCGAAATGTTTCATCACTCCATGAAACAAATCCCCTTTCAGATTTCCACAAAATGAAATTGCAATTCTGTATCAATGAATCACAGGCAAAGAGAGGACTTTGGTCATTTGCAATTGCTTGGAATTTTTTTAAACCCTCTCTCCAAATCCATGTAGCGCGTACACAACAAATAGTTAAATCTTATGGCAAAACCATATTTCACCTTTCACCTGGATTTTACCTTCTAGATTTACTAATTTTCTACTCATTGGTTAAAATATCCTTACAAAGTATCTACCCAAAAAATACATCTGCATACTATTTGTTTTCCTTTGGCAAATAATAATCATTGCCTTTGTGATATCATTTTGAGCCATATTGATATTCTTCGATGAAAATAATTTTACTTCACTATATTGTTGCGCTTTCTACACACCTTTTCACCTTCTGTAGCATGTCCTTTGATCTGGAAATATTCCTCTTATGCAAAGGTAAAAACCCATTTTATCTTCCCTAGATTCTGGATTGATTATTTCACCTCATTTCTTTTGCACATTGCTAAACATTTTTAAATAAGTGTACAGTTGGCATATTATGGAAAATATTAATACCTCGAAATGTTTCATCACTCCATGAAAGAAACCCCCTTTTAGATTTCCACAAAATGAAATTGCAATTTTGTATCAATGAATCACAGGCAAAGAGAGGACTTTGGTCATTTGCAATTGCTTAGAATTTTTTTAAACCCTCTCTCCAAATCCCTGTAGCGCGTACACAAAAAATGTTATTACCTTAAAATTTTCCAAGGCACATTCAACAAATTTTGCTTGGTGCATATCCTTCTACCATGGTATATCAGAGATCACAGATTTTGAGGCATCCATTTAAAACCATCCACAGGCCTTGCTCTTACACTTCCAATGTTCTCCATATTTCTCCCGTGCAAAGGCTATTGAAAATATTTAATCTTTAATCTTATAATTAGGAAAATAGTCTAGATGAGAGTAGTGACAATGGACTCCTAACAAGTATTTACATAGCATGATCTCATTATCCAAAATTTAAAAAATAGTACATTATGTAGAAGCTATCCTTTACAAAAACAGTTCTGGGACTAGGAAGACAGCTTCAAGCTGCTCCCAAACTATAATCACCTAGATATCATTTGGCATCTGTGATTCAGAGCACCTCATCCAAACCCAAATTTTATACAATGGAGAAAAAAATAGACAACCATAAAATGTTCATAAGATTCTCTGATATCAATACTTTGCAATTTTCTGACAGTCTTAACACAAACTTAACATAGGTGTGTATATTATATCAAGCAGAAAACACTCAGTGGTGAACTTAACCTGATATAAAAGAAAAACTGATAATATCCTCTACTAACAACTACCAATTACCTGTGGCGACCAATTTAGAAATTTGCATTGGCATAGTTTAGCAAAGGGCAAGTCACATTCTAAGAAATTCCAATGAAGCAATGTTCCTAAATAGTCCAGTATTGTTCTTTGATCCTATTTATACATACATTGAATATATTGAGACAAAGCATAGACCAAGCATTGGATAAATATTGAAAGATCAAATATAGAAGGCCCCATTTAGTTGCCGAAATACGTTGGGAATGGACAGTGGGAAATCTGGTTTTGAGCCTAATCTATAGTTTGGGTTGCAAATATGAATATATATGTATATGTATGTTGTAAATATGAATATGTATATGTGTGTGTGTGTGTGTATGTATGTATAATAATCTCACTAATTTGAATAGAAATAAACCCACGCTGTAGAGGGAATCAAAAAATGCAAACCCCAGTCGAAATCCCCCAAAATAAACCCTAAATATGTGTATATATATATATATATATATTTATATTTATATGTATATGTGTAGGTATGTATATGTATATATATATGTATAATAATCTCACTAATTTGAATAGAAATAAACCCACACTATAGAGGGAAGCAGAAAATGCAAACCCCAGTCAAAATCCCCAAAAATAAACCCTAAATATGTATATATATATTTATATGTATATGTGTGTGTGTGTGTGTGTGTGTGTGTGTGTGTGTGTGTGTGTGTGTATGTATGTATGTATGTATAATAATCTCACTAATTTGAATAGAAATAAACCCATGCTGCAGAGGGAAGCAAAAAATGCAAACCCTAGTCAGAATCCCCAAAAATAAACCTTAAATATGTATGTGTGTGTGTGTGTGTGTGTATATATATATGCTAAACAAAACCATTACAAATTTCAAATTTTGAAACATATCATTCTAATTTAAATTCAGGTTTCTGTATCAAAAAGATCAAGCTAGAATCTCATGATAGATAAGTCCTTGTTCTATTTCAGTAATTAATATACGCTCTATCTTTGTTCTTGATAGTGGATATCTCCTCACTAAAATCGTTGTGTTTGTCCACATTTTAGGCCATTGATGGATCCTACTGAGAATATTGACGTTCTAGGATGCGTAGCTGTGGAGACCACATACACTTGTCTTCTCACAGCTCTTCTTTCTTTGCTTGTCATAGCCAAAGTAGTGTTCACCCGAGAAGGCAGTGCACAAATGGGTAAATGAATTAGAAAAGTAAATTCTTTTTATAGAATGGTTATTCATTCCAATGTCGTGGATTGTCATGATCAGATTTGCATGAGCAAGGGAGCCTTCTTTCATCTAGCTAGTATCCTAAGGCTGAAAGGAAGCTTGACAGATACGATACAATTTAAGTTAGAAGAACAACTTGTGATGTTTCTCCACGCCCTTGGACACAATCTGAGGAACAACAAGATTGCCCACAACTTTGGGCACCCAAGAGAGATAGTCAGCCGATACTTCCACAAGGTGTTGAGGTCTATCTTAGCACTCAACGAGGATTACTTTATAGCACTTGGTCCAAACACTCCTCCTGAAATTAGTGGGAAGGACGGTTTCAATCTGTTCTTCAAGGTAATTCTTGTGCTGTTACAAATTTATTGTATGGATTTATATCCTTATTGTATTATTGGTTGACTGTACAATTGATGATTATATCATATAGTATAGGATTGTGTTGGAGCTATTGATGGAACCCATATATCAGTCACCGTCGATGTCGACATGCAGGGTAAATATCGTGATAGAAAAGGCAACTTGTCGCAAAATGTTATGGGTGTGTCTTCCTTCGATTATAAGTTTTAGTACTGCCTTGCTGGTTGGGAAGGGTCTGTCATGGATAGTCGTGTTCTGGCTTCTACTCTGTCAAGAGCATATGCCCTTTTTGTTCCCCCCGATAATCCAACTCGTATTTAATATACTCGAGGGTACAATCAATGTTTCAAGTTTTAACAATCTACTTTATTTATGTAGGAAAATATTTTCTAGTGGATGGTGGATATCCCAATGCACATGGATTTCTCGCTTCTTATCGGTGTACACGTTACCACCTGAAGGATTTTTCAAGAGAAAATCCAATAAAATCTCCACAAGAGTTGTTCAACCACCGACACTCCTCTCTTATAAATGCAATAGAGCATACATATGGTATTCTCAAGCAACATTTTCCAATCGTTAGGCATGCTACGTCTTATGCTATCATAACACAAGCCCATATTGTATTAGCATGTTGCATACTACACAAATTCATTACGATAGAGGATGACGTTCCATTGGAAATTGGCATCGAGGAGGAACATGATTGTGATGGGATAAATGTACCAATGCTTGAGACATATGGGTTGTCTCAGCATGATAGAGACCAATGGGCACAGTTTTGAGATGATATAGCAAGTATAATGTGGGAAAACTACAGATCTAGAGAATAGTTGTACTTTTATGGGTCAATGTGTTTTATTTGAGTAAACTAATGTATGCAAATACTTTGATATACATGATGGTTTCCTTTTTCTTTTGTTCATATCTGGAAGTATTGGACCTGTGTATAATAGTTGTACTTTTATGGGTCAATGTGTTTTATTTTCAAGTAAATTGATGTATGCAAGTACTTTTATGGATTTGTATATAAATATGTTCCATATCTATGTTTAAACCATTAATAACAATATGCTTACACCATTAAGAAGCCTTTGTACATTGTGAACAGTTGATCTATACCATGGCATACACAGAACTAATGATGAGCATGGAAGAAATCGGTAACATGTGCCACATATCTTCTTCCTCAAAGAAGGTACAATAGACCAAAGAGATGGAACACAAGTTTCTAGACTTGCTCATTAACCAAGTCCAACTCAGAAGAAAAGGAGATGGGGGATTCAAAAAAGAAGCGTGGACTACCATTGAGAGGTGGTTCAACACAGATATGCACCTCACTCTAACAAAGGACAATTTTAAAAACAAGCTGAAAACATGGAAGTTTGCATATAGAGTGATGAAAGAGTTGAGAAATACAAGCGGTTTCACTTGGAATGAGGCAACTCAATGCATGGATGCTGAGGAGAGTGTGTGGGATGATCTTTTGAAGGTAGGGTGGTCTTTCTAATATTTTGATTGAAATATTATTGCCTTCTTATAAAGTTAATAATGAAACACAAAACCTAATCCATTTATTTATGCCAACATGTAGAGGAGAGAGTTTAAAAATGCTAAAGTGTATAAGAGGCAACCCTTCCAATACTTTAATGAATTGAGTGTAATTGTTGGTAATGACATTGCTAAAGGTAATATAGCTATGACTACCCATGAGAGTGAGGAAGGGAACCCTATGGAAGAGGCATTCGATGTCCATGATGAAGAGGACATTGGGTTTGATATAAATCTTGACAGTGCTACTGATTTGGACGAAGACCTTAATCATTCAAATCAGTCCACTGCAACTAAAGGAACTCCTACATCATCATCATAAAGGCAGGGAAAGAGGAAAAAGGAAAGTATGGCCAGTTCCTTGGATCTCATCTGTGAAATAGTTAAGAAATTAAAAGATAGCCTCGACAGTGTTCAACTCCACAAAGTGGATAAATCTAATGAGGATATTGTTTTTCTTAACGCGTATAACACTCTCAAATCCATCACTAAATTGAGTCAAGGTGTTTTCGTGAAGGTATACGACACCTTCGTGCTTCAACGTGAAAGAGCCAAAGGGTTCTTACTAATGAATGAGGAGGAGAGAGTGGAGTGGATTGCATTCACATTTGGTGGATTGTAATGATCCACACTACCCAAAATATTCACAAATTTAGTGAGGTTTTAACTATGACATTAACCAGAATTTATTTTTTGTATTTAGACTTTTTAGAGGTCTATGAAACATTTTCATCTGTTATGACTTACCGTTTTGCATGTTTCACGAGGTGACAATACTGTTGAGTCAAAATATTCCAATCAATTTTTACAATGTTGATATGGTACATATGTACCGATTAATTTATTATTGAGCTTATGGAAACTGAAATTAAGTAGGGTTTGTAGTTAAGATGCCACTACATCACTGGAAATGTTTCATTTTTACTTTTTTGCATTCTACCAATGCCTTTAGATCTATTGGTAATATATTTTCCATGAGAAGAATAGCCTAAGAAATATTTCCTTTACTTTCTTCTATGCCTGAAAGCCTGTTCGTGCTCTGGTTATTCCATACCCAACTCAGGGCCATGCAACTCCCATTATGCAATTTTCAAAACTCTTGCTGCAAAAGGCCTCATTGTCACATTTGTTTCAACTTATCACAGGAACACTCAAATAAATCAAAAAAATTCTTCTTCAAGTGACCCTGTTCCATTGGATGCTCATAATCTGGGTCTAGATATTCGTTCTGCTTAAAATCTTAGATGGATTACCACTAGATTTTGACAGATCCTCTAAATTTTATTATTTTATGCATTATGTTGATAAAATGGGTGAAGCTCTAGAAGAGCTTATGAATGATCTGGACAAGAAAGATCTCTCCATGTCCTCTATTATAGTTTATACACTCCTATTTTGGTCACTAGATGTGACCAAGTGATATGGGATTCCTTGGATTTCCTTTTGGACACACCTTGTGTTTGTCTACTCAATCTACCATAACTTTCATCTGCTAACATCTCATGGTTATTACCCTCCTAAGGGCCTTGGAAAGCTTATTCTATGTATAAATGAAAAGTAGTGTGTGATCTCCCTTAGGAAAGCTTATTCTATGTATATATGAAAAGCAGTGTGTGATCGCCCTTAGGAAAGCTTATTCTATGTATATATGAAAAGCAGTGTGTGATCTATTAATTATGTATGGGTTGAACATAATAAGATCTGAAAGTAAGCAATCACTTCATATTTCTTTGGAGATTGAAATGTACCATGTCTTCATGATCTCATAATTGAATGGTCTTGAGATGAATGTTCATGCTTTCTAATTGATCTCATATTAGATGATAATATAGTGGTGAAGATCTTGTCAAAACTATGGCCTTCCACTTCATAGGATGAGAAACCCACTTTTAGAATTGAAGGATTAAAAATAGACACTATGCTAGAATACACTTTAAAACACTTTCTAGAGCACTTACTAAAAATAGCCATATGCTAAAAATAGACACTATGCTAGAATACACTTTAAAACACTTGCTAGAGCTCTCCTCAACATGTTGAGGTGACTAACCTCATCCACTTAGACTTTGAGAACCCGGGAATAGGCTATTGGAATCCTCAAACTGATTAGGTGCAATAAGGGGACACTACATTCAACAACCTCATGATTGATTTAAGGTCATGGTTTCAGGAGAAATAAAGAATATAAATGTAGGAGAAGTTATTTTCTATGCTTGTGATCTATATGTAATCTGTATCAAGCAATAGCTCTTGGAAAGAATCGTATTCATGTCAATTTAGAATGTTTGTATGTAGCTGTGTTAATAAATAAAAAAATTCTCTTGATAAGAAATGTCCCTTCTTCTGCTTTATGACTAATCTTGTAGTGGCCTTAAAGGGTTGTAATGGCTGTTGAGAATCTTGGATAAGTGATTTTTCCTTACCATAATTTGTGAGGCATGCTGTTTCGGTAGATGTGTATTCTTTTATTCTCATTTCAAGATCTGTTTATGGATTGCTAAACTGAAATTTGTTCTTTTTGTTAATTTGGAGTGCATCCCCTTTAGTAGACTTTACATGCCTTGTTGTTGTACTATTCATTTTATTGAGGTGTATTTTTTTTATGGGTTGATTTAATAAAGAATCTTTTTGTATGCATGATGATAGAGTGCGTGAAGGAGGATTATATATTTGTAGTTTTTGATTGTGGTTGAATTTAGGAGGGATGGGAAGAAAGGGTCACCTTTTCATTATAAGGTGTTTTGCTAATTGATAGTGCCTTTATTTTTTTGTCTGTGACAATTATAGTTCAAACAAGAGTTCTCTATAATATTTTCAGGTCAGAAGGGATAGGGGCATGGTTTGTTTCATGGTATAATTTACTTCTTCCAATTCTTAGAAGATGAATGAGTATGACATTATTTAAAATGCCCCAATTAATGGAAATTATTTCCACCACAACACAATTACTACATCTATTTTCATTTGCCCACTGTTACTATTCCCTATGAGATCATTATTTTGATCACAGTCAGAGCCCTTGTCACAAATAAACAAAAATGCACTACATTAGGAAAGTTGGAAATGAAGAGAAAAAGATTTGAAATAAGCAGCCATGACTGTACAAATAAGTCATCATTTTTACTCCCCCACCTTACAAATGAGGGTCTCCTCACAACTTCTTTCTTTCATATATGGTACAGCTTCTTATTGCTAATTATATCTAGTATAGTCAAATATTTGAAATTATCTATAACTCAAAATTTTTAGTAGAGGAAAAAGCCATGGTCTTTTCAGAATGACAAATTAGACCTTCCAATCAAAATTTATAGCTCATACTTATAAATAGATATACTTGTATTAAATAACTAGCTAGCACTTTCTATCAAAGTTTATAAGTCATGCCCATCAAATAGATAAAAGTATATGAAACAATTGAAAGTAAATCCAAAGTCCTTGCCTTCCAGAAATACAAACTAATTCACTGTTTCACAAGGCCTTTCAAGCAATATTTATAGCCCATTCACAGTAAACAGATAAACTTGGATGAACTAACCAACATAAGATTTGGAATTCCTCATCTTCCAAAAAGAAAAAAGACAACAGTATCATGAGACCCTGAACTCAAACTTGTAGAGGAACAGGACAAAGACATATACACACCAAACATCAAAATTGTAGAGCAAAAAGAAAAGGACATATACACACAATACATACAGAAAAATGTCTATAACATGAAAATTATATGCAAATAACAAATACCTCAATTCCCTTGCCTCATTCCTTCTTCTTTTCATCATCAGCTTGAGATTCTTGTTGGGTTTCTTCACTAGTTTCAGATTTGTTAAAAGCACCCTCTTTGCCAGAGTCAGAGGACTGCTTTTCCTCCTCCTCCCTCTCTCTAGACTCAGGCCTCAGAACAATGTACAGTCTCTACACCTCATCTACACTATGGGCCTCTTCACGATTCACCTTCAGCATGTAGAAGAAAAATATCTCTCCCCTTTCCTACATGCCAATCCATTAATACTTATCTTAAACAACTTCTGTCACACTATAAACCACATTACCAATTCACAAAACCAATACCAGAGTAGAAGACAAAACATTAATATGCTTGACAAATATGCATTGACACTGCTACAAAACATTAATATGCTTGACAAATCTACCTTGACACTACCCATTCCTCTTATATCTTCACAACGGGGGAAACTTGATTGAGAAAGAAATGTCATATTGCAAGGGGTGGAAACTTTGTTCTTCTTGCATTTGTTAGTCCTGTTGCTTTTAACATATTTAAGTGGAATACACCAAGGAGTACCACATGATGAATGCTTAATATAATGCATTGTCAAGGTGTACTCTTGGAACTGTCCATTTCTAGTTCTTGACAACATATGGTGATATAAATGTGTTTTGGTAGATGATTGTATTGTTCATGATTTTGTCTCATGTTTTTGATTAAGGTAAAAGCAGGTTTTGAAAGGAACCCGAAACCTTTTACAAGAAGCTACAAGAGATAGGCATCAAAGGCACAAAAAAACATAGAAAGCCTACAATGAACAAAAGGCAGGACCCAGCTAGATACCAAAAGACCTAAAACAGGAAAAAACAAAAACTGCCAAAGATAAGCACAGTTTCCACCACAACTGTTCGAACAATTTCCAACAAAATTTCCAGACCAGAAGAAGAAACATTACATCATTTTATGGTAGGCTACCTCAGCCTCCTTCTGCATCTCTTCCATTTTGTCAATGGACTCCTTCAGCTCCAACATCTCTTGTGGGATCTCAGGGACTTTTCTTTTTATTCTGCTTCGGGTTCTAGGACCAAGGCCCGAGCTTCCATCCTTTTCTTCAATTGTAATTGAGGTGTTTTCCAACAGGCTTCTTTCCAGATAAGCGTCTAACACTTTCAGGTTCTGAATTGACACTTGTAGCCCATCATTACTATGCTTTAGGATGATTCGTATCATGTGCCCATTGTGGCTTATTTGTTCTTTCATCTCTTTTAGCTTTTCTTCCACTATCTCATCAACTCTAGAAGTCAACTCCTCTTCTATGTTGCTATCTTTAACCTTAATCATCAACTTATTCTCCATTTCCTTGACCTTGGATTTAAAAGGCTCTATTGCCTCCTGCATCTCAGTCAATTGTTGCTTCATAAACTTCATCTCCTCATTAAGCCAGTCTTCCATATTAGCCCCATAATCAACTTTTCTTTTCGGGATTCTGTCGTCTCTTTCCAACTTGACCGCTTCTGGGCCCATTTTCCTTTTTTTTTGTTCCTTTTCTCCACCTTTAAATTCATCTGCTTCATGTTACCCTCCTCACCTTCATCCTCATTCTTCTTTTCCTCTTTTTCATCTCCCTCTATTCCATCTCCCTCAATTTCCTTTTCATCATAATTCTCATTAGCACCCGTGCCCTCATCGATATTGGGCATTTCCTCCTCTTCCATATGAGAATTGTCCTTTCTCAGCTGATCCTCTTTCTCTTTTTCCATAATCTCTGTATCAATATCATTTTCACCATTGTTCTGATCCTCTTTATCTTTTCCTTGGTTCTATAGGGTTTCATCACCAGTCTTCTCCAACTTAGCCTTCTTCTTAGTTTTAACCCTTTTTTTTAGACTCTTTTTTTCACTTTCCTGTTTCACCTGCCTCACACTACCTTTAACCCTCTTAGGGATTGACTCAGGAAGATTGTGGGCATACTCAGAAATAAGCAAAATGAACCCCACATGGAGCATTGGGTTGCTTGATTTCTTTCTATGCTCCATCACGCTACTCAGGAGATAGAAGGGGAATGAGATTTTTTTACCATGCCTGAAGTGGTTGGCCAGGACAAAATGCAGATTGAAGATTTTGGAGTATCTGTCGTCCAGAGTGAAATACTCGATCATGACTGTAAGAATATAGCCCAATGAGATTTGATTTTTTGGATGTCGACATAATCCCTTGTTCCTTTACTAAGAAGGGCTTCTTCATCCTCTATTTTCGGGAAAATCTTGTAGGCTTGAGTTCCAGTCCTCTTATTGTCCCTATAGAATTTCATGCCCTCACAAGGCAAGCCTGTGATTTCTAAGATAACCCTCATGGAAAGGGTAAAAGATTTCCCCCACAAATGCACTTTTGACCCATCCTTCCAACCCTCTGCAAACTATTTTTTTTATCTTCGTATCCCAACCATGGAGCTTCTCCAGATATTGAGATAGGCCTCCTTTTTTCAATCTTCTCCATACTTTTCTCTTCTCTTTCCATTTAGTATATTCAATCGGCTCCTCTCTCTTCAAGCCTCCTCCCATATTTCTTGTCGTCTCTTGAAAATGTCGGTCTTTTGCAATTTTGAACATAGATTTTAGGCATAATTTACTGTTATGATTGATCCAATTCAAATTTAACACCCAGAAAGCGTGCGGTGTCACCAGTATAATTAATCCCATTTCCTTCAAATGAAAACACACATTACTTTTAATAATTAAAGATGACCTCATCATTAATTATGTTTATTTATAACTCCTTCACTGCTATTCATCCTATCGTACCTGATAAGACTAGCCATCTCTGTTTTAAAATCCGCCTCACCTCGCCATGATTGCATGACATCAGAGTACACACCCACATTTGCTAATCCATCCGCCGTCATATTACCTTCTCTATAAACATGTGATATATGGTAATCCTCAAAATTGGATAATAAGGATTTAATTTTTTCAATGATATGGTTTATTGTCCATGAGGCTTCATAAGTACCTTTAATACAGTTAATAATATTCATAGAATCTCCCTCCACCCAAAGTTTGGAGAAGCCCATCTCTTTGGCCAATATGACCACATGAAGCGCTGTCATAGCTTCAGCCATGTGGTTTTTCTAAACTCCCAGCGGAGCCGCCACTGCTCCCAGACAATTTCCAGCCTCATCCTTAATGAAGCCTCCCAATCCAGCAGACCCCGGATTCCCTTTCGCCGCCCCATCAAAATTCCCTTTTACCCAGCCATTTGGAGGGGCTCTCCATCTGGTATTTTCCCTCAAATTTTGATTTTTGTCTTTCTCCACCTGTGCCTTCCTAAGAATTTCATTGATGCTAATCAAATTCTTGTAAGGGGAATCCCTTGAAAGCTGATTTTTAAAATTTTCCAGGATACTTCTACAAACACCGTTAGCCACAGTTTCAAAGGGAGAGCTTTTTTCTCTGAATATTCTATTATTTTTTTCCTTCCATATTGTCCATGTGAAGTGGGGTAGAATAAGCTTCCAAATATCTTTGGCTTCCTTACCCTTAAGGGGACAGCTCCATTGTTTAACCATGTCCTAGAAGTTAAAAGGATTAACCCACTCCAGATTAATTACATTAAGCACTGAGTTCCAGACTTTAGAGGAGTAGGGACAATGTATCATTAAGTGATTACTATTTTCAGCTTCTGAGCAGTAGAGGATACATCTATTAGGCATACTAATGCCCCTTTTTTGAAGATATAATCCATTATAAGGATTTTATTCTAAACAAGAAGCCATAAGAACATGTTAATTTTAGGAATAAGGTTGTTGTTCCATACCTTACAGCTAGGAGAGCAGTTATCCTTTTGGTGCAGAAGGGCAGAAGCAGACAAGACAAAAAAATTTCCATTAGCTTCCAGCCCCTAGATCAAAGATCTTCTTTATTAGGTCTAATAAACCAGGGGGACAGAGATTTGCTGACCAGGTGGAGCGAATCATCAAAGGAGCTTAGGTCAACCCATTTATCATTGATCTAGTCATTAGAAACCTTCTCTCCAACAATATCAATACAATCCGCCATTGCAGGCCTCCATTCCTGTTTTTCACTTAGAGCATCTTCCTTCAGCCAGTTGTCTGTCCAAAATTTTATTTTCCTACCATTTCCCAACTTCCATCTAGCCCCTTTACTGATAATATCCCTACTTTTTCTAATACTATTCCAAATAAAAGAGCCATTAATCTACGAAGGGTCCCTTAGCACTTCCTCCAGGGAGGTTAAGTGGTACTTTCTCTTGAAGATAGTATTCCATTCCTTCTCTTCTTCAAATATTCTCCAGCATTGTTTTGCTAGCAGAGACTTATTTGTGTTATTGATACTTCTTATTCCAAGCCCTCCTCATTTCTTGGGTTTACACACCACCTCCCACGCCACAAGGCTTAACCTCTTCTTCTCTTCCACTCCGGACCAAAGAAACCTTTTCTGAATATTTTCAATCCAGCTAGCAAATTTATGAGGAATTTTAAAAAGGCTCAGGGCATAAACTGGAATATTTTGAAGGGTGGATTTCAGAAGTTGGACTTTACCAGCTTGGCTAAGGTAGCACCCTTCCATCCAGCTAACTTATTATGAAATCGGTCAATAATGATATTCCAAAAGACATCATCAGGTTTAAGGCACAGAGGGAGACCCAAATAAATAGAGGGAAGCTTCCCTATCTTACATTCCAAAATAGAGGAAATCTTCCTTTGTCTAACATCAGGGGTGTTACAAAAAAATAAAGAACTCTTCTCCCAGTTAATAGATTGACCTAAAGCTTTAGTGTAATTATTCAAAACCTTTTTCATATTCCTGGCTTCCAAAACAGAAGCTTCTCCCATGATAATAGTATCATCCACAAATTGCTCATGAGAGCATTTATGTTGAGCCAAAGAAGGTTGGAGACCAGATATCTGACCAGAAGAAACCATGCTTTCTATGGATCTCCCAAGACTTTTTGCCATTATAGCAAAGAGGATGGGGGAGATGGGGTCACCTTATCTAAGCCCTCTGGAGGGATGGAAGAAAATGGAAGATCCTCCATTAACCAACACCGAAGAAGACACCATAGTGACTAGTTGCATTATCAATCTTATCACATCATTATCAAATCCAAAGGAACTAAGAAATTTAGACAGGAATGACCAGTCCACTCTGTCATAAGCTTTAGACAAATCCAATTTCATCAAAAAACCCTATTTTTTAGAGGCTTGAAGGGAGTGAATGTTCTCATGCACAACCATTATGGAATCAAGAATTTGTCTACCTGGGACAAATCCATTCTGTTGAGGAGATATGAGGCTTGGCAGTAAACTCAAAATTCTTGTTGTCATAACCTTCGAAATGATTTTATAGAGAGAATTGCAAAGGCTTATGGGACGAAACCCATCCACCGTATCCGCTCCATGTTTTTTAGGGATGAGAGCAATAAACGTTGAGTTGATTTCTTTGAGAATAGATTTAGTACCATATAATTCTTTAACCGCAGAGCAAACATTTTTCCCAACAATGCTCCAAAATTGTTGGAAAAATACTAGTAGAATTTGGCAAATAAATGATCAAGTGACTAAAACTTTTAGTCACGTGACTAAGAATTTTAGTCACGTGACTAAAACTGATCATGTTCTACCATTTTTTAGTCACGTGACTAAAAATTTTAGTCATGTGACTAAAACTGATCATGTTCTACAAATATAAATGACTAAATAAATGACCAATTTGGTCATCGGGTAAAATCACAACTAAAATGACTAAATAAATGACTAAATAATTAATCACTAATAATTAGTCATCAAAACAAAAATGACTAAATAATTAGTCACCTAACAAAGACTAGCTAAATGAATGATTATTACTCCTTTAAAAATCTTTGACCGAATGAAGGGCTTAACAATATTTTCTAAGCTTGATCATAGGTGAGGTCATAATCCAATAAGGGTTTGTGACAATGATGTTCCAAAACAACCTTCAAGTATATTATGGATAGTAGGAGTTTGAAGTAGTGACATTGACTTTCACTAGCTAAAGTTCCAACCACATATATGAAA
>MU225390.1:592027-642492 GCA_018584345.1 Thuja plicata
AGACCAATCGAAGGACAACGACAAGAAGAAATGCAAAGCGAAGTGCTGGAATTGCGGGCAGACTGGTCATATCCGAAAGGATTGCAAAGAGAAGAAGAAAAAGAAGAAAGTGGAGAGTTCTTCTGATAGTGACGGTAAAGATGCCAGCGGTGCTGCTTTGGCTAATCGGTCATCTGATGATGACTAGTTGGAATAATTCAATCTTCATGTGGAAGATGGTGGTCACGATGCCATGTGCGACTCGACACTACAATAGGGTAGGAGTTGTTGGCAATGACGTACGTGTCATCTGTAACTCGTCACCACAGTTCAGTGAGAGTTGTTGGTAGTGACGTAGCAAATGGTCTTCATCAGTATTGCAGATGGTGGAAGGTGAAACCTTGATGTGGCAGAAGGATTTTTTCACAATTGCTGAAGTACTGTTTCGAGATGTTTATCTTCATGTGACTGAAGATGTTGACATCTTGAGGGCTCAACGGAGTCCTCGATAAAGGTGTGGATTATGCTTTCATGTTAACCATGTTGAGGAACTCCGTACTTCATCAAGTGGGAGATTGTTGGAATAATGATAATATTGATTACTGTAATACAAAGAGTTGGTCGGGTTCTTGTGTGTTGGGTTTTTACCTGAAAGGGTTTCCCACGTTAAATCTAGTCTCATGCATTTATCTTTTGTGCATTATTGTGTTTTCTTTGTTCTTTGCTTTCCTATGCATCTCAGTAGTTTGAACTTTATATTATTTCTCCTGTAAGTTGACATTTGGAAAGCGGTTCCGCAAGTAGCTTTTCTAACAAAAATGACACCAACTGAATCCATAATCATCGATACTTCTTCAAGGAATTCTTACTTATAAAATGTAAGGACAATTGACTATTCATCACCATAATACATTAGCTTAATACTTTATGAGCAAATTGGATAATATAATTAGCAGAGCCCAAAAATATGTATTCTACTAGGACACTAGTTGATCTAATGACCTGTGTGAACTGGTTGATTTTTGTGAACAGCAGATAATAATTTTTTTAATTTGAAGACGCAGATAAATCAAAATCCCAAGAGTCCCATTAACATCTGAGGACCTTTCAAATGTAGATTTTGTCCCCTTTTTCAACTTTTCCCAAACCTTCCATGAGATTAGTGGCTAAATGAGGAGTCCTTTTTGTATTCAAACTCTGCCTTCCTAAAAGGTTGCGATTTACTTTTTTAAAGTCTTCAACACCAACGTAAAGCTAAATGGTTGAATTGGAGCGTCCTTCTAACTATAGGAGTCTTCACAAAATCACCTTTCTGATTTTGGCGTCACTTTTCCTGACTACTAAATGTCAAAGCTGGTGGCTGGGTTTAATAGATTCCTATCAACAGTAGGACTCTCCAAAATTCTTTCCAAATATTATATGTCAAAGCTGGCGGCTGGGTTCAATAGATTCCTATCTACAGTAGGACTCTCCAAAATACTTTCTAGAATAAGAAAAAGAATATTACACAGTTCATAAAAAGAACAAACAACAGTTGGAAACCAGCTACGTCTACAAGAATAACTCCAGCAGCAATAACAGGACATTGCTGCCATGAATTACATCAGCAAGTGCAAAGGAGAAAAGTGGAGTATAAACCCACTATAACAGACTTGCTCGCTGCAAAGAGGTAGACAAATAAGACATTTGACCTTGGTTTGCAGCAGTACCAAACCCAACAGTTATTTCCACAACATTCAGCAAGCTAGTTCTACAGCAACAGCTTCATCAATATTCCAGCAGCAGCCACGAATCCAGAAACTCATATCACAACAACCAGTAGTAATTGCGATCAACCCTCTCACAATTAACATTAAATCAATCCTCTGTGCATTAGCTTGGTTAGCAACTAATCCTGTATAATCCATTTTAAGCAGTCTAACAGAAATGAACATGATACTGTAAAAGAAGCTAAGAGGCAATCTTCCCTTCAACTACCTGGAGCTGTTACTGAATCTGATGAATAGTATCTTTAAGTTCATTATTGACATGTAACTTATCATGAAGGTTTGCTAATAAGCTCGACATTTGAAGGGAAAGGTTCCAGCAGATCATTTAACTCCAATTTGAAGGGGCAAGAAGGTACCAGTGAAGACAGCAAGCAACGAAACTTCCAAATAAGCTTGAGGATGACTTGTCTGCTAGATTGTGTGGGGATATTATGCAGAGGGGAGATACCAAGCAGAGCAGTTCTCCATGTCCAAATGTGTTGGAAGAGAGCAGGAAGAGATGAAAAAAGGGAACGCAAATGTTGTGGGCTTGAGAGCAAAAACAAAAGGCATGTTTTATGGATTCCATTTAGCACAAAAAGGGCTTGACAATGAAGGATGAAGGAATTTGACATGAGGAATTTCCATGCTAGTTGCTGTGATTGGGCTTCCCTTTGAATTTCCAGATTTGAAGGCTAAGTTTGTTCCATTTTAACCTTTATAGAGATAACAAGATTGACTATGCTCAATACTATAGCTACTATGAAGATATCCTAGGACTCGTTTCTCATTTCATGCCACATTATGGTATGGCAGCATATGGTTGTGCTTTTAGAAAAGGGAACAACATAGTTTGGTGCTTGTTAAACTCTTATTTATCATTCTTTGAAATACAATAAATATTTAAAATTAAATACTTGGAATTTTTTTGAGTCGAGTAATTATTTGCTTGCATATCTTTTGACAAATCTCTGTGATCACTAATTTAAGTGAACATGTGAATTTTGGATGAATTCACCAAAGATTGTTTGGGTAGATTTTTGTTCACAAAATATAAATTTTTCTTAGGATATACATCCTAATTTGAACAGCTAAATGATAACTCAAACTTCCAATAAAAATGAACAACGAAGAATGAATCAATATGACTCCACAACCTCCTTTAAAGCTCTATTGAAATTTTAGAAATTTAAATTATAAAATCACTTTTTAAATAATAATTCACTTAACTTTTTATAAAAGACTTAATAAAAATAATATTCAATTTAAAAACACAATTAATCCAAGTCACAAAACCTTCTATAGGCAGCAATGACAAGTTTTATCAGATGCAGATCATGGCATCTTTAGGTCAAAATAGAACCATGTAGATAGCTGGAAGAATAATCATCATTTACAGGTCTAGAAATGTTATGTTACAGACTAAGGTCCATAGTAAGCATAGAATCAAAAGGTGAGCACATGCAGATTTACGAGCCAAACATAAGCATATATAGATTGCAATATGAGGATATTGAGGCACGATGAATGATGGGATGAAATGCACTATGAAAAATCAACTTTCAAACTCTCTAAAGATTTTGATTCCAAATAAGATTCGATATCAACAACGAAATGCAAGAAAACACGGATCCCATTTAACATTATCTTATATGTAACCATGAATGTATGCATTTCTTATTGTAGATGGAGGTTTTAAACAACGATGTGGAAATACAATGTAATGTCCCCTTTTGGGATCACCTTATACTTTGCCCTAAATTCACAAAGACAAAATGAAATAGGAGCTAAATTGTAGTTAGAGATGTAAGTCTTACTCGATATGATGAGATAAGCTGTATAAATATCTGAAGTCTGATTTCTCATATCAGGTTGATCTCTTAGATCAATCTCCTTTACCAAATGGAATTCTTCTATTCAGTTTTCTCTCAAAATCTGGATAATACTCTTTTATTGTTGCTCCTCTTTTTTTTCTTGGATGAAATCTCCTTTATATTTTATTGGTGAAAGAGTCACCACCTTTCATTAGAATTGAGTCACCCTTTTCTTTGTTGCCTTCGAGAATAATATTCTTTTCATTGTCGCCTTCGAGAATAATATATTATTCCCCAAATTGCTCTCGCGTGGATTTCCTCCTCAAATGAAACATTCTCCCCTTTATAACTCCCAATGTGGGGGAGAGTCATACCTCTTCATCATGTCTTCCCTTTGCAATGGTCACAACCATTCACAATTACCACCCTTTAGAAGAGTCACAACCCATCATCATTGTTGCCCTTTGGAGAGTAATAACCTTTCAAAATTACCATCCTTTGGAAGAGTCACAACCCTTCATCATTGTTGCCCTTTAAAGAGTCACAACCTTTCAGAATTATCACCCTTTGAAAGTCATTTCCTTATTCTCTTCCTCTTCCTTTCTTCTTCCATCAATCCTTCCCTAATTCCTATGCTCCTTTCTTCCTTTTTGCCCCTTTCAAATGAAGTTCTCTTTTCCCTTTTTATATCTCATGTTTGAGAGAGTCGCAACTTTTCCTTTCATGCCTTTTGACCTTTCATTAACTTAAACTAAATTTAATCATGTTATATATTAATTTTATTATTTAATATTTTTTAATTTAAATTTTGTTTTAATTCTTTTATATTTTAATTTTATTATTATTTATTATTAAATCCTATTTCAAATAGGGGACATCATAATACTCCCTTCCCAAAATTGCTTATCCTCGAGCAATGATGGAATGATTGTGGAATCCCATTAGTAATCCAACTTTTGTTCTGCAACTTTGATGTTATCATATATGTTTTCTCCCTTATTTTGAATATAAATTATTATCGGTAATAGAAAGTTGGCAAAGCTTAACTTAAGACAAGTTTTCTCTCAACTTCCAGAGGAAAGGATGAAGGCCATCTCATAATGATGCCAATTGAATTTGCAAAAACCAACGTTTGCATGATAGCATACCTCAAATTCATATCTTTTGGTTCACTCTTAGTTATTCCCTTCTTCTAAATCAACTAGAAGTATAAAGAAAAGCATGGAGCATACACTTGAAAAACATGAAGTATACACATGAATGCATGAAGACATGGAGCATACACGAAGTAGACACATGAATATATCCAAACACAAAGCACACATGTGAAAATATAGAGCATATACATGAAAACACAGAGCATACACATGAATATATGTAGACATAGCTCACTTGGCCCCACAAGAGGCAGGAGCGTCCAACTAGGACAAAATGCATCTCTTGGAGTAACCAATCCACAAGAGGATGGAACGTCCAACTAGGACCAAACCCATCTCTTGGAGTAACCAATCCACAAGAGGCAGGAACGTCCAACTAGGACAAAATGCATCTCTTGGAGTAACCAATCCACAAGAGGATGGAACGTCCAACTAGGACCAAACCCATCTCTTGGAGTAACCAATCCACAAGAGGCAGGAACGTCCAACTAGGACTAGATCCATCTCTTGGAGTAATCAATCCACAAGAGTAGGAACGTCCAATAAGGACATGATCCATCTCTTAGAGTAACCAATCCACAAGAGGCAGGAATAGGACCGGATCCATCTCTTGGAGCAACTAATCCACAAGAGGCAGGAATGTCCAACCAGGACCAGATCCATCTTTTGGAGTAACCAATCCACTAGAGTCAGGAACGTCCAACCAAGACCAGATCCATCTCTTGGAGTAATGAATCCACAAGAGGTAATAACATCTGACAAAGACTAGATCCATCTCTTGCGGTAATAAATTCATCACTCAGCTCACAAGAGGTAGGAATGTCCAACTAGGACTAGATCCATCTCTAGGGGTAATCAATTCACCATTTAGCCCACAAGAGGCAAGAACATCCAACCTAGACTAGATCCATCTCTTGGGGTAATCTAACTTGCTTCTTATCTCAGACATAGGACATTCACTTTTCATTATCCTTCCATGTAGGGTTAATTCTCAAAAACCTTGTCCCTCGTGTCCTCGTCTTGGTTTAGAAAGTCGTGAATATCTCTTTTTGTATGCCATCTTATCTTTCAACTCTACCTTTGAGATAAGTCTGCAGCTATGCTCTTGAAGTTTTCCATATAGACAAAATCCTTGGATTGTTCCAAAGGTTTTAGATTGTCCTAATGATCTTCATTCATTATAATAATTGATATGTCTTCTCCAAAGAATTAAAATGATAAATGATTGATCTCCTCCTTCAATTAGTTCCGAAACTCGGTACCAATTTTCTCAAAAAATCACTTCTTAAATCTGCTTGTAGTCTACTCAAAGGTCTGTACACATTCACCCTTAATATCTGCAACAAAACACCTTTAAAATCTTCATAATCAATTGCAAACTGTTTTTTGGATTTGATTGTGTAAGAATTTTTGCATCAACATTTCTGATCACACTCCATCCATCATTAAGATGAATGATAGAGAGCAAAGGGAGAAAATGAATGGAGTAGCAGACTCAGCCACCTAAAAAGAGGGAGAGAGAGGTGAGAGGATCAAGAAGAGAATACCAAGTGGCAAAGAAAAGACAAAAATAATAAACAAAAGGAGTAAAGGGAAACTACAAAATAAGTAAAAAGGCAAACTATATATATATATATATATATATATATATATATAGCCAAAGATTACAAAAGTGAAAAATAGTCAATCTAAAAAACAAGAACCAAGAATGAAAAAACCCAAAATAAGCACAAAAATTAATTAAAAAATGACAAAATAAATTAAACAAAAAGGACAAAAGGAAAAATGCTAAAAATAAAAAAGGATTACACACTCTTTTGCATCAACATTTCTGATCACACTCCATCCATCATTAGAATGAATGATAGAGAGCAAAGGGAGAAAATGAATGGAGTAGCAGACTCAGCCACCTAAAAAGAGGGAGAGAGGTGAGAAGATCAAGAAGAGAATGCCAAGTGGCAAAGAAAAGACAAAAATAATAAACAAAAGGAGTAAAGGGAAACCACAAAATAAGTAAAAAGGCAAACTAGAGATACAAGGTATATATATATACCCAAAGATTACAAAAGTGAAAAATAATTAATCTAAAAAACAAGAACCAAGAATGAAAAAACCCAAAATAAGCACAAAAACTAATAAAAAAATGACAAAATAAATTAAACAAAAAGGACAAAAGGAAAAATGCTAAAAATAAGCTAGAATTATATATATATATATATATATTGAAAACCAACAGGAAAATGAATCAGAAATTGAAAATACATAAACAAAATACAAAAGATGAAACACTAAAAATAATAAACATACACAATTAGTATATATACATACATGCATGCATACCTACATACATATATATAACAAAAACGAAAAACAATCAGAAACTAAACACAAATAAAATATTTAAATAATACATGCATAATATATAATCCATACCTATATATATATATATATATATACACACACTATACATATACATATAGATATACACACACACACACACACCCACACACACACACACACACACATATTATTAAAAAAGAAGAAAAATAAATGAATAAAAATAAAAAAGGAATATCAACTAAGAAAATAATACATAGATGAAAAACTAAAAAAATAATAAAATATTATACAATAAATAACTAAATAAACTATATATATATGTATATGAACATACAGATGTATATACATATATATGTACATACATATGAGAAAGGGGAAGAAACAAAAAAGGCAAGATCTAGGCCCAAACACAAAACCAAACAACGAAGAGGGTATTGAAAGGACGAAAGAGCCAAACCTCCAAAGGAACAAAAGACACCAACCCGCTAAAGGAGAACACAATACAAGGGAGACCAGAAACTAGAGCTCTAGAGCCACAAACCAAAAGCGACAAGGAACAAGGATAGGGAAGGGTGCCAAATGATATCAAAATCGAACGAGGGGAAGGAAGGAGGCAGGAATGAAGAGAGACAAGGTTAAGGAGGGGGGTGGTTACGTTGGTTCCTAATGCTAGAAAGCAAAGGTTGCCAAGACATGCTTAACATCCACCCTTCATCCCGATTTAGGTTAGAGGGGTAGTTGTTGATTTCAATGGCTTCCTTTATTTTTTTTCTAAAGAAGTTTTCTTAATTGGAAATGATTTCAGTGCTTTCTAGACAAATATGGTGCTTGGTAGCTGTAGAGTGCTCAACAAGAGCTGATTTGAGGACTCGTTCATGTTTAATGTCAACAGTAGCACTATGTTCCTTGACTCTAGTGCTAAAGGGCCCTGTTTCACCTATATAAGGTGTACCACATGAACAAGTCACCTTGTATACCCTAGACTTAGAAAAGATGTCCCTAGGGTCTTTGAGAGATAGGATGCGATTTCTTACCCAAGAGAGGGGTTTGAAGGCACAACAAATGCCTTTATTAGAGAAGATTTTGGATAACTTGTGGGAGATGCTTTCAATACACGGCAAGGCTACGCTAGGGGGATCCACTGGAATAGGATGGGCAAGGAAGCGAGATTTGGCTTGGACAAGGGCTCTAGAAATTTCTTGGAGGAATAACCATCTAGTCTGAAGATGTGACAAAGATGGTCAAGCTCTTGGTTTATGCTATCTTCATCGCAAATATGGTAAACTCTCAGAGTTAGGGTTTTTAAAACTCTAACTTTTTGGTTGGGGTGGTGATGCGATAAGGAGTGGAGGTAAAGGTCAGTGTGGGTGGCTTTGCAGAAAACCTGACGACCTAGAGAGCCATCATGTTTTTTGGCGAGCAACACATCCAAGAAGGGGAGTTGGTTATCAGACTCAAGCTCCATGGTGAAGGTGATGGGAGGATAAATGCTATTGAGGTGGGAAAGGAATGCATCAAGCTTGTCACGATTGTGGGGCCAACACACATTGGTGTCATCCACATATCGTTTCAACTTTCTACCACCTTGGCTTGAAAGGGGTGGAGAAGAGGGCTACTTCAAAATTTCCATGAAGAGGTTAGCTATGAAAGGAGACATAGGGGAACCCATCGCTACCCCCTCAACTTGATCATAGATGACACCTTGGAAGGAGAAAAAAGTCGATTTCAAACATAATTCAACTAAGCTGCAATCTCAGAATTCACTTTGCTTCTCACAATCTCAATAGCATCAAGAATGGGAACCTTAGTGAAAAGAGAGACAACGTCAAAACTCACTAATAGGTCATTGCTATCATGATGGGCGTCCTTAATAACTGAACAAAATGGGAGGAATCTCTAATGAAAGAGTCAGAGTGGCTGAAAAGAGGGGAGATAAGCTTGGAGAGGAAGGAGGTAAGCTAACAGGTAGGAGAGCCAATGGTGTCCACAATGAGCCTTAGAGGAATGCCAACTTTGTGGATTTTTGGGACCCCATAGATGTGAGGTGTCACTTCTTTGGTAGGCACAAGATGCTTTTTGGTGGCATCATCAAAGGAGGAACATGCTATAGCCGATTTGACTAGCTTAAGAATCTTAGAGTTCAAATTACGAGAAAGGATTTTGTAGCTGCTAGAGTTCGAGAGAAGAGCGAGCATTTTAGAGACATAGTCATGCTTATCCAAGATGACAGCGAGATTGCCCTTGTCAGCTTTAGAAATAATTAAATCATTATTTCTAATTAACTTTTTAAATGCCACAATTTGATCTTTGGGGATGTTACATCGTGGAGGTTTAGCACGCCTGAGGGCCATGACACAATCTTGCCTAACCACTTCAGCAATATGCAAAGGAAGGGAGCGCACGACATTCTCAATCTGAATGAGAAAGTCATAATGCAGACTATAGTGCAGAGCCAAGGCAAAGCCAAGACCCCTCTTTAGAAAGCTGAAGGTCGGAGGCTTTAAAATGACACTGAATACGTTCACCACCAACTTATTCTCCCAATCCTTAATTGGGAGATGGCTAGGCGGCCAAAGAGTTGAGGGAACACCGACGATTGAGGGACGCATGATGAGACACATGATTGGTGGAGAGACACATGGAAGGAGAACAACATGGATGAGGGGATGTGTAATTGGAGGGAAGACACAAGATGAAGGAACTAAGCAAGACTCCTTACTAGTAAGGTGGAAGGTTGGTATAGTTGCAGATTGAAGGTTTACATGGCAAGCAGGAGAAGGCTGAAGACACAATGGAAGGGGCTCTCCTTCCAAGTCTGAGAAGACGTGAAACAGGTTAGAAGAAGCATGAGGAGAGTGGACGGCAATAAGATTGAGATTGTCAGAGGAGGCGACTTGAGAGGGAGTTGGCATGTGTGAGCAGGGAACCTAATCATTAATAGATGAAATAGAGGGGATGCAAACGGAAGAATAAATTAATGCTAGCATACTTGTAGGTGACCTCAAGGAGCCATTGAAAGAAGATCGTTGTTGTTGCGATTGTGTGGGATGCGCCTCCAACTGGTAATGGCGCATAGTACCTCTGTCTTCAACGTCTTGGGCAAACAAATCAGATACATCAATGTCGATCTGGTTGAGGGGAATGCTAAGATGGAGAGGTAGCATGGAACGATAAGCACCGCAAAGGAGTGGGTTGGGATGTAGCCACCACTGCATGTAACAAGGATGAGCATTACTCCAAGTTATCTCCCCTCTTTTCGGCCACTCTGACTCTTTTGTTAGAGTCCTCCCATTTTGTTTAGTTAATTAAGGGCGCCCATCTTGATAGCAATGACCTATTAGTGAGTTTTGACATTGTCTCTCTTTTCACTAAGGTTCCCATTCTTGATGCTATTGAGATTGTGAGACGCAAAGTGAATTATGAGATTGTGAGCTTAGTTAAATTATGTTTGAAATCGACCTTTTTCTCCTTCAAGATGTCATCTATGAACAGGTTGAGGGGGTAGCGATGGGTTCTCCTCTGTCTCCCATCATAGCTAACCTCTTCATGGAAAATTTTGAAGGAGCCCTCTTCTCCTCCCCTTTCAAGCCAAGGTGGTGGAAGCGATATGTGGATGACACCAATGTATGTTGGCCCCACGGTCGTGACAAGCTTGATGCATTCCTTTCCCACCTCAATAGCATTTATCCTTCCATCACCTTCACCATGGATCTTGAATCTGATAACCAACTACCCTTTTTGGATGTGTTGCTCATCAAAATTTTTTGATGACTCTCTAGGTCTTTAGGTTTTTTGCAAAGCCACCCACACTGATCTTTACCTCCAGCCCTTGATGCATTTCTTTCCCACCTCAATAGCATTTATCCTTCCATCACCTTCACTATGGAGCTTGAATTTGATAACTAACTCCCGTTCTTGGATGTGTTGCTCATCCAAAAACCTAATGGCTCTCTAGGTCGTTGGGTTTTCCGCAAAGCCACCCACACTGATCTTTACCTCCACTCCTTATCTCATCACCACCCCAACCAAAAAGTTGGAGTTTTACAAACCCTAACTCTGAGAACTTACTGTATTTGTGACGAAGACAACATAAACCAAGAGCTTGACCATCTTCGTCACATCTTCAGATTGAATGGTTATTCCTCCAAGCAAATTTCTAGAGCCCTTGTCCAAGCCAAATCTCGTTTCCTTGCCCATCCTATTCATCCCTATCCTCTTCCAGTGGATTCCCCTAGCGTAGCCTTGTTGTATATTGAAGGCATCTCACACAAGTTATCCAAAATCCTCTCCAAGAAAGGCATTCATTGTGCCTTTAGACCACTCTCTTTGTTGAAAAATCGCATCCCGTCTCTCAAAGACCCTAGGGATATCTTTTCTGAGTTTGGGGTATACAAGGTGACTTGTTCATGTGGTACACCTTATATAGGTGAAATTGGGCGTTCCTTTAGCACTTGAATCAAGGAACATAGTGTTGACATTAAACATGAATGAGTCCTCGAATCAGTTTTTGCTGAGCACTCTAGAGCACCAAGCACCATATCTATGTAGAAAGCACTAAATTTCTTTCCAAAGAAGATAACTTCTTTAGGAGAAAACTTAAGGAAGCCATTGAAATCAACAACCACCCATCTAACCTAAATTGGGATGAAGGGTGGATGTTAAGCTTGTCTTGGCAACCTTTTCTTTCTAGCATTAGGAACCAAGGTAACCAGCCCCCTCCTTGACCTTGCCTCTCTTCATTCCTGCCTCCTTCCTTCCCCCTGTTGTTCAAGCTTTTGCTATCATTTGGCGCCCTTCCCTATCCTTGTTCCTTGTCGCTTTGGTTTGTGGCTCTAGAGCTCTGGTTCCTGGTCTCCCTTGTGTTGTGCTCTCCTTCAACAGGTTGGTGTCTTTTGTTCCTTTGGAGGTTTGGCTCTTTTGTCCTTTCAGTAGCCTCTTCATTGTTTGGTTTTGTGTTTGGGCCTAGATCTTGCCTTTTTTGTTTCTTTCCCCTTCTCATATGTATGTTCATATATATGTTTATAGATACATACATACATACATATATAGTTTATTTAGTTATTTATTGTGTATTGTTTCATTATTTTTCTAGTTTTTCATCTATTTGCTTTTTCATCTATGTATTATTTTCTTAGTTGTTATTCTTTTTTTATTTTTATTCATTTATTTTTCTTTCTTTTTAATAATTTTTTTTTTTTGATATACACACACACACACACACACACACACACACACACACACACACACACACACAGGCATGTATTATATATTATGTATTTATTGTTTAATTATTTTGTGTTTAGTTTCTCATTGTTTTTTGTTTTCATTTTTTGTTTTTGTTATATATATGTATGTATGCATGTATATATATTAATTGTGTATGTTTATTTTTTTATTTTTTCATCTTTTTGTATTTTGTTTGCCTTTTCAATTTTTGATTGGTTTTTATTTTTATTTTTTTTCGGATTTCAATGTTTGTATATATATATATATATTCCTATTTTATTTTTATCATTTTTCCTTTTGTCCTTTTTGTTTAATTTATTTTGTCATTTTTTGATTTGTTTTTGTGCTTATTTTTGGTTTTTTCTTTCCTTTTTTTTGGTAGGTAAAGGGCTGAAGCCAAAAGAAGGTATGTTTAGAAAGAGAATACCTGTATGTCGCCCAATTGGACCCCTCTGCATAATTCCTGAATACTGGTTTTTTCATTCTTGGTTCTTGTTTTTTAGATTGATTATTTTTTACTTTTATAATCTTTGGGTTTTTAGTGTGTGTGTATATTTGGCTTGTATCTCTAGTTTGCCTTTTTAATTATTCTCTGGTTTCCCTTTACTCCTTTTGTTTATTATTTTTGTCTTTTCTTTGCCACTTGACATTCTCCTCTTGATCCTCTCACCTCTCTCCCTCTTTTTAGGTGGCTGAGTCTGCTACTCCATTCATTTTCTCCCTTTGCTCTCTATCATTCATCCTGATGATGGATCACAGAGTGTGATCCGAAACGTTGATGCAAAAATACTTACCCAATCAAATCCAAGAAAACAGCTTGCAATTGATCTCATGGATTGTGGAAATCTACTTGCTCTTAATCTTTGTAATGTTCTTAAAAAGATTCTGCTCAAGAGGTTCTAATACAATCTGCTTAAATTGTTCGCAAGTCTGGAAAATGTCTGCCAATAAATCTGGAAAATGTCCGCAAAGCTTCAGCATTTGCTTATGAACTTTGATGTTTAATACTCATGAGTCTGCTAAATCTGCTCAGAAAGTTTGAAATAATTTGATTATTAAACCTTGAAAAATCTGCTCACAAGGTCTGCTCAGATCTGCTTTTCAATCGGAGTGATAATCAATTGAGTCCATGATAAAATGACCCCTTTCGGGATCAGCTTATACTTTGCCCTAAATTCACAAATCCAAAATGAAACAGGAGCAAAATATTAGTTAGAGATGTAAGTCTTACTCGAATAAGATTAGATAAGCTGTATAAATATCTGAAATCTGATTTCTCGTATTAGGTTGATCTCTTAGATTGATCTCCTTTACCAAATGGAATTCTTTTAATCAGTTTGCTCTCAAAATCTGAATAATACTCTTTTATTGTTGCTCCTCTTTGTTTTCTTGGAATGAAATCTCTTTTATACTTTATTGGTAAAAGGGTCACCACCTTTCATTAGAATTGAGTCACCACTTTTCATTGTTGCCTTAGAGAATAACATATTATTCCCCAAATTGCTCTCCCTTGGATGTCCTCCTCAAATGAAACATTCTCCCCCTTATATCTCCCAATGTGGCGAGAGTCATACCTCTTCATCATGTCTTCCCTTTGCAATGGTCACAACCTTTCACAATTACCACCCTTTGGAAGAGTCAAAACCCATCATCATCGTTGCCCTTTGGAGAGTCACAACCTTTCAGAATTGCCATCCTTTGGAAGAGTCACAACCATTCATCACTGTTGCCCTTTAGAGAGTCACAACCTTTCAGAATTACCACCCTTTGGAAGTCACTTCCTTATTCTCGTCCCCTTCCTTTCTTCTTCCATCAATCCTTCCTTAATTCCTATGCCCCTTTCTTCCTTTCTTCCCCTTTCAGTTGAAGTTCTCTTCTCCCTTTTTATATCTCATGTTTGCAAGAATCACAACTTTTCCTTTCATGCCTTTTGACCCTTCATTAACTTAACTAAATTTAATTATGTTATATTTTAATTTTATTATTTTATATTTTAATTTTAATTTTAATTTTATTCTTTTATATTTTAATTATATTATTTTTTATTATTAAATCCTATTTCAAATAGGGGACATCACGTACAGTACACAAACGACATCACATATAGTACTTGATGTGTGCTCAAAGTCTTCCATACTATCTTCAAGAAGAGCTCACATGGCCAAGCCTTGGGTTTTTTTTTTAACCTGGTCTATGCTAAGCCCTCTGCCAAGACTCACCATTGCACTTCCTCTCTGCCACCCATGCTTCTTCTCTGTCCCCCTAGATCAATTATACGGACTCCAAATCAATTGTAGGTAATCCTCAAGCGTTGGAAGATGGTGGTGAAGCTGGGGAAGGTAAATTGAATCTGATTTTTAGCTTGCCTTGGCTGGTAAAATCAGCCACATGAAGTGCAAAGGTGGCTTTACATAATTATCCATTAGGATTCAAAAAATCTATTAAGTGTTTCATAGTAAAATAATAATAATGATATTTATATAATAAAGGTTTAATTAAATAGTAATAAATAATATTTTAATAATAAATATGAAAACGAGGGTCGTGACAAAAATCTATGGTTGTATGCCAACTTGGGAATATGTGAGGGGGCTTTATATAAACAGCATATCAATGTGAGCTTGGGTAGAGGAGTAAAGTAATCTCTAATTTGGTGAGACATTGCTCAAATGAAATAACTTTACTGCTGCATAAAAGTTGTGGTTGCTTGGCAGAGTTGAATTCAAGCAAAAAAGTGTTTGCACTTGCAAAGATTTAAGTGTGGTGAATCAAATGCCAAAAGTTCAGGTTATGCCTTTTGGTTACTTCATGGAGAATACTGAAAGAAAAGTCAAGAAATCATGGCTCCATGGGAATTGGTTGATTGGAACAAACCACATCCAATAAAAAATATATTTTGAATGACTAATGTCCAAACTTAGAGTAATGTGCCCATTTTCGTGTTCTGTTGTAGTGCAGCTGGTGCTGTCTTTCTTGGTTGATGTTAGCAAAATCAGAGGAGTATTTTGATGTCACCAGTGTGTTCCAATGGATTAATGGAGATGAATGGCATTTTTTGGAGTGAGTTTGGACAACTTGTTAGAGACTTACTATTTTTATGTACTTTTTTTGGTAAGTGTCAGTCTGGAGACCGATTGGTCAGTTGGAAGTTTTGACTGACTTACTATTTATAGTAAGTGCTATTTTGGGTAATTTCTACTTTCGGCAACTGGTCATAGCTTCAGTCTCCTCTCAGCTTCAGTATGTTGCATCTTCGATTTTAGTATCTTTGGGGAACATTTCTATTTTTAGCATATTACTATTTATAGTAAGTGCTATATTGAGACTCAGTTCCCCTCAACTTTAGAGTGCAATATCTTCAGTTTCAGGGTTTGGATCGTTTTGGTTGTTTTTAGCATATTACTATTTATAGTAAGTGGGATTTTGGGTAATTGGTCTTAGGTGCAACCTTCCCTCAGCTTCGAAGTGTCAAGTCTTTAAATTCGGGTCTTGGTGAATTCCTATGGTTAGGGAATAATATTTTACGTAAATATTATTAAGTGACTTTATTTAAAGTGAAATAAAGTGGACGTTAAAGTTAAGGAGGTAAAATAATATTTTAATATTATTTTATGTGGCCTTCTAAAGTGAAAAGAAAAGAAAAGATTTAAATGATATTTTAAAGAGCAAAATGGGATGTCCACTTGAGGAGAGACGTGAAATATTTATAAGCAAAGACTATTATTTTATTGTATCTGAGTTGCCCTAATTTGTTGTTGCTCTAATTTCTCATTGAGATTCTATTTACTGGGGTTTTGGCCTTCATTTGAGACATGTTGATTTGGTGACTTCCGATATTTCTCTTTGAGAAATCCTTGCGCGGTTTTGGAGATTGGAATTGGTTCATCTTAGTCTTTGTGAGGACGAAAACCCTTGCAAGTATGATCTTCTATGTTGGTGAGAGATCCAATCTGGAGGATTTCTTGGTGGTTTCATGTAGGAGTCACAGTTGAGCTTATTTGTGGAGTTTCATATTCAGTTTTACCAGAGATTATTGCACATCAGACTTGTGGAGGATAATTGAAGGTAGATTTTGAGGGATTGTTTGTTGTTTGTATCTTCCTTGGCTGGCTGTACCATCCTTGCAGCTGACTGTACCATTCTTGGGCATGGCGTTGAGTTTCTGGAGCTTCTCGTTGGGGTTTGACATTGATTGTTTGGCTTGTGAGTGGCACCTAGGGTTCCTACTGCATTGCCTTTCAGTTTTATCAGGTAAGGAAACTCTTTCTGGCTATCCATCCATTTCAGGGGGTTTGCTAGAGCTGGTTGCAAGTACAGTAATGCAATCTTATGATCAAGGTAGTTCGTATTTTCATGATACATTGTAACTTCAGATCTGAAATTATTCTGGTTGAGGGTTTCTTGAAAAGTATTGTTTAGAAAGTTATTTCTGTTATTTCAATTGCTGCAATATATTATTGGTGTAATAACTACTTCTGCATCTCTGTCTATTTCTTTGCACTCAAATTGAAAACAACACATTGCAAGCAAACTATTTGACAAAGTACCTGAGAGTGAAAGGTCAAAAAAATTATAGAAAACATGTCTACATATTACACTTAGAAAACTATGTAAAATCATGCTTTGCCCCCAATAAGGGTAAACTTGAAAAGTAAGGTCAAAACTACACAATCTACCAATAAAAGCATAGAAAGAGAGGGAGATGAGGGATAGCAGAGGGAGTAGAGGGGAGGGGAGGGAGGGAGGTACAAAATTACTTAATTTCAAACATAAGAAAAAATAGGTCAATGCCACTCCAGAAGTATATTCAGTTACAGTAGATAAGTTTAAGGTAAAATGTCTCCTAGGATTTGAAATAATGGAGCACTGAAGAATTGTGAACATTAGAAGATGTTAAGTGTAGAGCGATTAAGTCCTTAATAATAAGATTAAAGTGAAAGTACAAATAACCCTAGAGGGAGTCAACCTGAAGTCAACCAACTTAGCCACTAAGTAGCGCGTATGAAGATTACATCTTGTAGTTTTGTATTAGACACTCTTGAAGACTCATTTTATTAGTGAAAGCCACTTAAACAAAGTTGTAGAAAAAGAAGTTGTTAGAGCAGAAGATAGTCAAAGGTGTTATGTGTGATTCAGACACTCAATATATATTGATGTCAAGTTAAACATAGTAAAAGTTGTTAGAGCAGAACATAGTCAAAGGTGTTATGAGTGATTCAGACACTCAATATATTGATGTCAAATAAAACATATCAATCAATGATGGATTTGACCCTAGCTGAAACTATTACGGTTTGTTTAGTCAAAGATGTTCCAAGTATTCTGTACAATGAAAATATTGATGTCAGATAAAACATAATCATCAATGATAGATCCAATCCTAGCCGAAATTGACACCATTTCTTTAGCTGCAAAAATTGTCATTCTATAGCAATATTGTAACTGATGGTTTCTACACGTGTTAACATTGCAAAGAAGGAACAAAAAGATGGAGCCTGCGAGGTTCAAAGAAGTTGAAACCTTCAAGATTTGGGAGTGTTATAGTTGTTGAAGAATCTTGGTCTCCTTTTGACATTTCTTATAACTCATCCTTTATGATACCTCCAAGAGAGGTCATTCTAATAGTTCCACCAAGTGTTTTCTTTGCAAGTTGATTTTAATTAAGTTTATTTTGTTGCAACCTATGAATCTTAGAGGAGTTGTGGTGTGGTTAGGAAATGCAAGCAGTTGCAGGTCTTATGCGGTTTTTGGACATTGCTGTTTGTGCAAGAAATGTCCATGAGGCCCCCCTAGAAGGTAGTAAACGATTGTAATAGCTCATGGGATAGTGGCTTGAGGAGGAGATCCCTCACTCTTCTTTAGTTATCTCCAGCTTTTGGGTTTCACTAGGTGAATAGCTATTGTCGATATTTTATGATTTTTTATGCTCTCTACTTGGTTGATATATGTTTCCTTGCATCCTAGGTGCTGTTAACAATATCAAACTTAGATAATTGGGACTGTTTTCTTATATTTAGCATATGGAACAGCTGCTTGATCAATCAATGGGGCATTGAGGTATTGGAATATCCACACAATTATGGATCATGGATGGATCCCTCTTCAGAGAATGCAATTGGTGAAGATAAAATTAGGTGACTATGGTATAATACTAGTGATGTCCCATGTTCATAGCAAGGCTCTGGCCAAAAGAACCAAAAATGTCCTCATGCATCACTGGAAAAGGCCCAACGCAAGATCTCATAATGCTTAAAGGGGAGTTTATCCAACTCCTTGGGTCTGGGATGAACAATCCTAGGTGCAATTTAGCTACTTCCTGTGGAGTGTTTCTGAACATTTATAATTATGGGTGATGAAACTCTGGTGGCAAAGAAAAAATTAATAATTGTTTTGGTCATGTCTGTACTATATATATATATATATTTGTAGCTTAAAAACTCGAATTTATTTCAGAATACCACCAATACACAATAAACAAAATTGCTATAAAAATTAAAAGAACTTCAATGTCAATTTGACAAACACAAATGCCATGATAGATATTATTATTCATTGTTCAATATTAAAATAATAAAATCAGTATCATCATCATATGGGTCTTTATAAATAACAATTTTCATCCTTGACACCAAATAATGTATATAGGTGTAGAAGAACCACAAAGAGTGTCATTGGCACTGGCACTAAAAGTAAGTTGGCTATTTAACTCAAAAAATAAAAGTTCAACAAGTATATTTGCTTTGTGTGTTTTGTTCTAAAAGAATGTGCTTTTTTGACCTCCTACATAGTCTGGTCCAAGGTTGAAAATCTTGGTCTCGGCAAAAACTCGGCGAAAAAATCGGCAATAAATCGGCACTTTTATCGAACATTTGAAAATATATAATTTTTCAAAATATTCTTAAAAACACACAAACACCAAATTTGTAGAATATATACTGATTTGAGATATTCACCATATATTAATCAAAGTTTTGAGTTAAATACATAACAATTAGAATTTAGAACTTAGCAGAAAACATAGAATCATTATCATATACCGAAAAACAAGTACGACATCTGAATAAAAATAAGTTCAATACATATCGAAGTCAAACTCCGTGAAACTACAAGTCTACAACTTCTGAATACATATTAAGTTCAAGTTTCGGTATCAATGAAAACTAGAAATATATATAGACTGCACCTAATCCCAAAAAAAGCAACCTAATCTCGACGCCTTCACAACTTAAAAAAAATCCCTAAATTTTTAAAAATTATTTGTTTTTAACTTAAGTGTTATAAGCGGCGAGATTTTTGGGTAAAAATCGCCAAAAATCGCGATATTTTTAGGTAAAAGTCGCTGCGCGATATTAATGGAGATAATATCATTTCGGTTTGTGTAGAGCGATATATCGCGATATCCGAGATATAATCGCGAAATTTTCAACTATGGTCCGGTCAACATACAAAATACCCTAATCCTAAAATTCACCCTCAAGACAACTTGCACCACAAAACACAATCTGGTTCTGCCTAGGGTCCTCCTAGGCACCCCCATGTGCACCCCGACATAATGCAGAGGATACTTGAATGAACCCTATTATGCTTGGGTCCTTGGAGGACCCGTTGTTGTGAGTTTTGTTCTACTACAACACGCATAATCAAATACTCAATGTTTCGAGACGAAACACCAAACATTCAATCCTCTCTTGATATAAGGTCATCTCTCATGCTAAGCTTGCAAAGTAAGATCATGAAATGACTTCAAGGTTCCTTTTATCGTGGACAATTGCTCAGTTGAAATAATGTGATTTGCTGGTAATCACCTAGGGGACTTATGCTATTCATTCAATGGATATCAACTGCTTCTATAGATTTGGATTTACAATGCGCAATGAAAATATTGCTTTTGACTTTCCAACTCTCCTTAAGCTTAAACTTAAACTTAACTTCTACTTCTAATTCTAACTATGAATGCAAGTGTGAATGAGCTTGAACTCTACTAGATGTGGTTTTATCAGCTACTTCCACCCACCTAGTGCAAGCTTCTAAGGAATATTCCAATGGTTTTCAAATCAATATCTCCTCTTCAATCCCATCAAATGGATGCAAACTAAAGATTAAATATCAATTGAAGTAAAGTACTTTCATCGGCTTACCACACAAGGCACACTTACAATCAGCAAGAGGCTAGTGGTCTGGATTTGTCGAGTCAACAAGTAAACATCCACAATTACTTCCATTCAACTAAACTACTTCAACATGAAAAGAAATCTACTCCAAGTGAAAGATTGAGGAAACCATGCAACACTCCAAAGCAACATTAAGTAATTCACCATGAAGAACCAACAATGAATTATCCATTACTTTGATAGTATTATAGCAACAATTTGATCAAGTCTCTCCCTTAGCTAGCCTACTCCAATCTACTACTAGTTCTCTAGCTTTTCTCTCCACTACAATCTATTGCTAATGAATTACAAAAATGAGGAGGCCTTGGCCTTTTATAGGTATTCAATTACAATGAAGGGCCAAGATCGATTGAAGATCAAGGGCCAGGATTAATCCTTACAAACCCCAATTAGGGTTGCCAAATTGTCAACCAATTACATGAGGGCACCACATCATGGGCCAATAGGAAAATTACAATGATTTTTCCAACCAATGAGAAAATTCAAATCCATAACAACCAGATAAGGATCAATGACAAGTGGACCAATGAGAAGAGAACACATTGCAGACAACGCCACCTCATCACCTTGGGAAATGTGTTCCTTATCCTCATCCTCTTTTTCACATTCAATGAACCTGGATGTAATCTCATCAAATCATCCCCATGTGACACTTGGCATGCTTTTATTGATTGAGAAAATGGCTGCCACCTCAGCAAACTCATCTAGAAACTTAATAAATACCTTTTGCTTGCTGATGAGAAATCATTTGTGATAGCTCATCTTCTCAATTGCTTTGCCTTCTCTTGAAATTTCTCCATCCTTTTTGCCTTAGAGTTTCTTCTTGTCATAGTCTTCTTTTCAACTTTTTTCTTGATTTTGTCTCTCACGTCCCAATCTTTCTTGATTCTCTCTTTCAATCCTTTGAGCCTTTTCCTCTTTTTGTTCTATTGCCTCAGCAACTTGCAAGTATTCAAGTTCACTTCTCCTTTGATCCCAAGCAAGAAAATGGAGTGTTAGGATGAGGTCACTTTGATATGTCTCCCAATTCTCTTTAGGCTGTTGTGGTTGAGAAAGTCCCATATTTCATCGGGTTCAACACTAATGCCTTGATTTTCTAAGTTGCCCCCTTGGATGATTGGGCTCTTCATCTTGGTCTTGATACCTTGGAGATCCTCTTCATCTCTGACTACGAACGGAATCTCATCCCTGGCCTTGCTGCTCAGATCCATCTTGGAAACATCTTTCTTGCACTTGGACCGTCCAACTTCTGGCCACCTCCCATCTTGGCTTGAGGTCCTGTCTTTGGAATACTCTCATCTCCTCCTTCCATGCTCAGCCCTGCAACAAACAACACAATTAGGACTGTATTTTACTCTTAATCGAATCTGATTTCAAAACCCAGGTTAGTACAAGTCAAGATGTTAAAACCAGAATCTATGTCATTCATATCAGATTTGATAAATGAAGAAATTTAAGTTAATTGCACCCCCTAGGACTCCTAAATTGATCCATTTTAATTTCAAGGGCCCTGCTGCTAATGATGTTAACCTTAGTTTTAATTTAGCTTATTCAAAGGATGTGATAAAAGTTAAAATCAGGTCTGCTATAGATGGTAAAATTAATAAAAACAAGTGGAAAAAATCCCATCTCAACACTTAAAACCTCTTAACATGATTCGAATGGTCTGATATCAGCCTTTAGGCTTGAACTAGGATGCAATTGCGTGGAATTATAACAATTATCAGACCTGCAACAAAACCAAGCTCACTGTTTGAAGAGACTCAGAGATAAAAATCAGAGGTTGGGTGCTTCAAAATGAAGTTCTCTTGATGAAAATTGCCTGCAGCTGAGTGTTGAAAAATTGAAATATGTTTGTATGCATGCTCCCTATTGCAAATGTGCATAAAAAAGGTGGATCAGACCCCTTCTGTAGGTGTTAACCACAATTTTTTCTTTAATTAGCACTTGCAATTTGAAATTTAGCTTCTAATTTACCTTTGCTTGCAATGAAAATGATCTCCAAATGGCTGGATAAGTTGATTTATATAGAAAAGGCTTGTAAATTTGCCATTAAATGGCAGTTGCATTAGCATTTAATTCCTAGCCATGACATTAAAATTGATCCCTCTTCTCAATTACAGATAGTCATTAAATACATAGCCTCTATGGTTAAACTCGAGGCAAAATTTGAATTGCCAAAGGTCTTGCAACGGGGTTTGTGCCATTAAATCATAGCTAAAATAAATTGCCTCGAGCTTTGAGTTAAGATAGCTTAGCATTTAATTCAATTTCATTTCAACAAACACACTTTGTATTGAATTTAGTGCCCAGATTTGCATTAAATTAATCCTTTATCTCCTCTGTATTGTCGAGTTTTGTGCCCAAATCTAGCTATTTGGAATGAAATAGGGCCTGGGCGATTTAAATTAAAAGTCCTATGAGGCCACACGTTTCACAAATTGGGCCCAGCCTTATGTTCTTTTGACCCACATGCCACCTTAATTGGAGGGGTGCAATTCATTTCCCAGGGCCACAAGCTTTAGATCTGGGACCTATATAGTCTCTCAATGGCACACGTTAGAATATAGGGCAGGGTCTAAACCATTTGAATTCGGATTTAGGCCTGGTCTAATCAGACCAGGTCCACACGTTTGATTTAGGGGCCCAGCTATCCAATTAAATGCCTCTTTTACCTCAAATTTAGGGCCAGATCTGTCACACGTTTCCTATATTAAGCCCCAAATTTGAATTAAGTTTGAGTTAAGGCCTTGTAGGCCGACACGTTTTGTTTCTTGGGGCCCCAACTCACTCCCCTAGGCTACACGCCACATATTGGGTCCCATTTAGTTCTGTTTTAAGCCTGATATATTTACTCCAGCCCATATGCTACAAATAGGGCTATGCCCAATTCGAATTTAGGTCCATCTTAAAGGCCTCAAGGCTGCATGTTAGCCAAGTTTAGTCAGATTCGGGGCCTCACAAGGCCATTTATCCACATGTTTTCTCAATTATAGGGTCTGATTTAGCTTGTTGAGCCTACAAATGGGGTTTAGGAGCCTTGAACTCAAGTCTTGAACTCTAAATGATGAGTTTTAAAGAGCTGTTGAATATCTTCATTGCTGTTTCTCTAAATCTGGGCCTTCTCATGACTTGGATGATGGTTTTGAAGGCTTAATTAAGGCCCCACTTAGTTCGAATCAATGTCTGATATTAAAGACCAGGCCCACACACCATATTTGGGAATGTATACTTTTACATTTGCAACGAACTTCTAAGCTCATCTGCCCTATTTACCCTTTTAGCTACTAGATGGGAAGGGATTTGATAGGCACCGAAATGAGTCTCCTCTCAAATTGAAGGGAACCGAAATGAGGCTCAGCTCAAAATGAAGGGAACGACTCAAAATGAAAGGAACCAAAATGAGGCTCAGCTCAAAAATCATACTTAGGCTGACTCAACTCTTCCTAGCCCAACTTCTATTTTTTATGCAAAATTACACATTTTGCTCAAAGAAATCCCCTTGCATCTCAAATTGCTGCCAAATCTACCTACCACCTACTGGCAAAAAGAGGGGCTCCCCATTTGCAATGGGGCGATGGTGTGAAAACCACACAACAGGACCTTGTATGAATCCATTGAGGAACTGTAACAGAATCTGGACCAGGTTTGAACTGGACCTGGATTTGGGTGTGAATCATATCTAATCAGTAACATAGATAATAGTAACATGTGGGTAATTAGAAATTATGATTTCCCAGTCTTCCATACTTTCTTTAATCAAATTGCTATCAAATTTGGGATGTTAATGTCCATTGTTGCAACTCTTAATACAAGTCTCACTTGACCTTGGTCATAGGCATAAAAGGTTGCACTTCATAGTGATTAAAAATAGCTAGAGTTGGTATAGTTTCTCATTTCATTCAACAAATTTGGATGTTCTAGAAATTGTGATAGTGTATTATCATCCCTTTGCATAACATTCTTTCTTAAAAAATAAAGTTTTAGGGTGTGCTGCACATGCCCTAAGAAGCTTATATCTTCTACTTTTTTGGGGAAAAAAATTTAGGGGGTTCATGAGCTTTGGTCGTACTTATACCATGTAGTATACACCTTCAAACAGAAGTAGGAAGTTGAACACCATTTGCAAACAAAAAATTGAGTACGCTGTACAGTGAAAGGTTTTTGGTTATCAGTTTCTTCAGTTTTAAATTTTTATACATAGCAGGAGCTTTTTTTCACCCCCTATATACAGCTGATTGAATAGCCTTGATGATTTTCACGAGTTTTATTTTCTTGATTCATTTCACTGTGATTCAGGGAACCCTGACAAGACAAAGCACTTAACTGAACTAGAAGGAGCCAGCGAAAGGCTTCAGCTTGTGAAAGCAGATTTACTTGACATGGGATCCTTTGATGCAGCTGTAGATTCCTGTGAAGGTGTTTTTCACACTGCCTCTCCTTTTTACCATGCTGTCAAAGATCCCCAGGTATATCAGTTTTATATCTTTCTTCAAATTCCATGCACATAATTTTGTAAGTGTAAATGCCAACAAAATTTCTTTAACCTTCATGAAAATTCTTATTTATTAAGAATGGTCGATTCATTTACCAGGGGTTAGTAATACCCACATTGTGAATTCTATATAGATTCAGGTACTTTTGAGGACTTCTTTGTCTTAAGTTCTTCCTTGTAAACTAAAATTAGCTATATGAAGAACTTTGACAAACTTGTTCAGGAAATTTGAAGAACTTAGCAGAGAAAGTTGAGATGTTCAGGAAAGTTGAAGAACTTAGCAAAGAAAGTTGAGATGTAAAGCTAATGATGCAGTCATCTCTAAATGTCTTGAAACTTTTGTGTGGAAAGTTGATTGTTATACAAAAAATAGATTTGGTCATATTCCAAAAATTATTAAAATTCCAGCATACTAAAGATTTATTTCAAGTTTGCACTTGCAAATTTCCATAATCTTTGTGGAAAAGTACAAGAAAAATAAAAAAACCTAAGGAGACCTTAGAAGTTCCATGCTGCAGTTTTATGGTACTTGAGCATGAAAATTGACATCAATAAATCAGAGAGGGTGAAGAAGATATATGGATCTGTAAATGGATATCTTGCAACACATGACTTGGTGCTTCTGACTCGCATCCAAAGTTTTTGGCTTTTCTGCTTGCTGAACCAACTCATCATGGTGCTGTGATTTCTTCTACACATCTTTTTTGCAAGCATTTTTTCTAACTTCTTGGCCACAATGAAATGGTGGTGGCTAATGATGGTTCAGAGATTTATATCTTATCCACTGACAGTTGAATGGAATGAAATAGCCATAGTCCTCACTAGAGGAGATTTTTTCTTTTCAACTCAAAAACTACAATACTTTTACTTTCTGCTTCAACACACACACACACACACACACATATATATCCTGGAAATGTTGTTTTCATTCTTCTCCAGCAAAACAGTATACGTTGTCAATTTCTATGAGTCTTCCATGGAGTCTCGAGGGAGCTGGGGGTGGGGTGGGGGGAAATGCGTTAGGGGGGACAAGCCTTGAGGACAACAATTTTTACAGTATTTTGCATCAGATACAACAACTCTTAGTATTTCTTCACTGTTATCTTCAGTGTAAATTGTAACATTGAACAAGACTACTTTTACTTTGTAGGATCATCTCTTGAACCATTCAAAGTCTCAATATCAGTCATGCTGTAAACAGTCTGAGAAAATTTAGGCACTGCTTCGGCAGTTTCTATTTTCAAAGATGATAAACATTGTTGCCATTCATCATATGGAAAGAGTACCAGCTTCAGAGCTTTAACACATTTCCAAGCAAGAGATCCACCAAGGTATAGAATTTGACAAAGATGTCCAAAACAAGTTACAGTTTCCAATGTACATATGTGAAATCCAAGCATCTTCACTTATATCATTATATTTACTTTCTAAATCATTTGATTTTAACCATAGTAGCAATACTTAGAATTCAATTACTTGGGATTTAATCTAGAGTGATTGAAAAAATCATTTTTTTTTGCTTTTTAAAACCAGAGTGGGGGTTTGGGGTGACATCTTCTAGTGGGGTCAATAGAAATAACCCTCATGGGGTTCAAGTCCAAATTAAAACCTTCGAGGCTAGAAGGACCTTCATGGCACATTAAGCTTTCTTTTGGTCTCTCTCTTCCTCTTGCTCTTGCACTTACCCTTGTTGGTGATTTGAAATGAGGGTGGGCAAGCCTTGGTGGGCATTTAAAAAAAAGTTCTTTTCTTAAAGGGAAATATTTTGAGGGATGTCACTAGCATTGCAATGCCATCCTAGGAATGGCTCTCTTGTAGAAATTGTGGATGATTTGGGGTTTGGGGATGATAGAGTGTCCTTGGGTGCACCTTCTTGAGGGGAACGTCTCCAAGGACATCCCTCCCATTGCAGCGTTGCAGCAGGGATGGCTTCCTTAGGGAGCGGTGATTAGGGGGGCAAGAGGTTCTTATTGCTATCCTCGGGATGACTCAATCCCCTAGGTTGTCGCATTTATTCTAGAGAAGTTCCATTGAGGAACATTAAATTTTTTTCACCAATATATTTGTACTCTCCCCTTGAAGACAAAAAGCACATGCACGACTCATACTCATTGCCTTTTGTCTTTGTGGACAATTCTTGCATTGGACCTTGGAAATCAATGTAATTATGTAAGGCATGGTAAGGATTCACTTTTTTCAATTTTGATAAGGGTAATCCGATGCTCCCTATTGCAGGAATAAAACCTACAACAAAGCTTTGAGACATATTCTGGTTGAGGATGGTAGTTATGATTTTTGTCATCTACTTCATCAACTTTGGGTTCATGTTCATTATCGTGCTTAGCCATATACTCACCTTGTTCATTTTAGTTGAGGATAAATGAACCTCCTTAAGTAGTAGTTGGTGAGAGGAGCCATCAAAAACACAAAATTGAGTGAGGTTATAATATTATATAACCTTGACATGCTCAAGTAGAATGGACAGCATAATGTTTGGTTCTGCCTATGACAACGGATCAGCAGAAACAAAGTTATCTGCCTGATATACAAACTTTGATGATTGAACATAGTAAGGCGCTTAGTAATAATCCACCCGGGAACCATCTGATAGAGGAATAGAGCCCATTTTTTGAGTTAGAGGAAGAGGATAAACTTGTGATTACCACCCCTTATAGACATCCCAAGAGGCTTAAGAATGAGATTGAGAAGATGTTCAAGGAATTGCTAGAGATGGGGCATATTAGACCAAGCAAAAGTCCTTCTGCATCTTCTATTGTGTTGGTTAAGAAAAAATATGGGACTTTGAAGATGTGTATTGACTACAAGGCATCGAATAAAAAGATCATCAAAAACATGTATGCCATCTCACATATTGATGAGCTACATGGAGCATGCTTCTTCTCCAAGATTGATTTGAGATCTAGATACCATCATATTTGGTTTAGAGAGAAGGATGTGGAGAAGATTGCATTTCATTGCCCTTATGGACACTTTGAGTTGCTGATTATGCCTTTGGGTTTAACCAACGCACCAACTACTTTCCAATCTCATATGAACAAGGTATTTCAAGATCAATTGAGGAAGTTTGTCCATATTTTTTGATGATAGTTTGATGTTTTGCAAGACTTGGGAGGATCATCTCAGACATATTGAGGAGTTGTTGAGCATTGTGGAGAGGGATTCTTTGTATGCCAAAGAATCCAAGAGCGTTTTTGGCATGACAAAATTGTTATATTTACGTCACATTATTAGTGTAGGAGTCAAAGTTGATCCAAATAAGATCCGAGCTATCGTTGATTGACCCCCACCAAAAAATCTCACATAGCTTAAGGGATTCTTTGGTCTTTATGGATTCAATCGCCGATTTTTAAAGGGTTTTCATAGCAGGCCACCCCTCTTACAAACTTGACAAAGGGGGGATTTTTTTGGCCTAGTGAGGCACAATGGTGTTTTGATAGGTTTCAAATAGGTGATGAGTTCATGCCTTGTATTAGCTATACCTGATTTTAATAGGTGTTTTGAGCTCAAATGTGATGCCTTAGGAGAGGGCATAGGAGCAGTACTAATGCAAGACAGGCAACCAATAGCTTTTGAGAGTAGGAAATTATGGGTGAGAGTAGGAAATTATTTTCAGCCTTGTATAATGAGTAATGTGTCATAATTAGTTGAAGACAAAGATCATCTACCTCCTTCTCTTTAACATCTGCAAATTTGATTGCAATATTTTTGAGCAATTTCAAATAATCTGATTTCATCTTTTCCATTGCCTTTCTAATTGTGTGAAGGTACGTACTATTAATTTCACTCGCTATTCCCTTTTCCCTTTCCTCAATTTGAACTTCCCAAATAGTTTCTTCAATGTTTTACGGGTATCATCAAAATGCTCTAAGGCTGCAACAACCATATCCCCTATGAATTTTAGCTAATCTTTCAAATTACATGCTCCAAATTCCTCGTCTAGAAATAAAATTTCTAATTGGTCCTTCAAATCAGCCCCTTTAGTGTCATCATCTTGGTCTAGCTCATGTATACAAGTTTGAACAGCCCTTTGGTTGGAAGAAATTTCGTTATCTGCTGCACTATTTTCAGATTTATTAAAAGAATTTTCCTCCATCTCTAAATGCATGGCCACATCTGCTATTATGACATCATTTTCAAATGATTCATCATCATGGGAAGATTCATTTTCTTCCTTTGGAATATCTTGAAATGCTGACATGTTCTCACCATGAAATAAAGCATCCTTATCAAAGTGTTTGTCGATAACAACTTCCTAATCACCAAATAAGAGGCTTGTATATCCCTTACCATTAACCACAGTTAATTCCATCTCCTTGCAAGCTTTGGTATCATTATGTTGGAGTCAAACTGTTTGATTCTTATCTTCTTCAACGCAGGTCCGAACTTCTTTGGCTAACTCTTCTTCCTTATTATTCCCACAGTTGTGATCAGGTGTCCAAGTTTGCTGGCATGTGAAACAAATCTGCTCTCTTCTCATTTGGTTCTTGCTCATTTTCGGAGATCCTACAACCTGTATGCCCACGGATATTAGCTCATATGTGCTCCTTGAACCTTTCAATCTTATGCTCAATCAATTCTTTTGAGAGCTCATAAGCCATGGGTGAGATTTTATGCTCCCCTCTCCAAATCGCCAACAAATCTGATTGCAACTACTTACAGATGTCATCATCCTCATCTAAGATTAAGGACATGATAGTTTGCATACAAGCTCTCACATTGTCTGGATGATGCCTCTTGACTTCACTTAAGAAACATTGAAATTTGAAGAATCATTCTTTCACATTCCGGATCCAACATGATAAGAAGTCTGGCTTTTGCCATAAGTTCCAAAGTCTTAGCCCTCTTACGAAAGGTAGGGCCTTTGACCTCCTGTAATCCACATAGGCTGTCCACAATCAGTTGTTGATCCTTCTTCAATATGCTATTATTATAAGGTGCAATAGGAGCTGTTATTCTTATGATTTCACTGTGACAGGAAGCATCTGTTGGTCTCACATCTTCACACGGGTGCTCCATTAACTTGTGCTAGACTAAAGCAACCATTGAGGGCTGCAAAGCCCAATTCAAAAGCTTCCAATCTGTCTGGTCTATTCTAGATAAATGTGAATCCAATTCTTCCAACTTAGAAAGAAGACCATCCAAGGGTTTCACGGACTCCAATTGCAATCCGATTATATAGAGCCCATTCCCTATTTCTTTTTCTTTCTGCAAGTCTCTTAACTATTCACCATTAAAGGTGTCATTAAATTCCTTTGAGAACACATTGCTTTTCAGATTTTCCTTTGTCTTTATTTTGTTTTGTTTCCACCAAATCTGTTGCACTGAAAATCTACCCCTGTTTCCACTAAAATTTCTGCTTTTACACTATATCAACTGCAATGATTCTACATTGTTGGTCCATATTGGGGAAGGAACCCACGGAGGCATTGGAGGCTAGAAGGTCTTCAGGTAGATTCCTAACTGAGATTAATAACACATTCATATCTCTTATTCCTAAGAAAGAAAATGCTTCTTGTATGGATAAATTCAGACCAATTGCTTTATGTAATACTGTATACAAGATTTTGTCTAAAGCTTTAGCTTGTAGATTAAAACTGGGGTTAAGAAAGATTATTGGGGAGGAGCAAACAGGGTTTGTTCTAGGAAGGTCAATATTAGATGGCATAGTTATTGCCCAAGAAGCCATTCGTTCAATCCAATGTAACAAACATCCTAGCATGATAGTAAAATTGGACATTAAGAAGGCTTATGATAAAGTTGATTGGAGATTTTTAGCAAAATGTATGGAAAAGTTTGGCTTTTCCAGAGCTTGGATAAATCTCATATATTATTGCATATCTACTCCGAAATTCTCCATCTTCATCAATGGATCTCCTGCGGGTTTCTTTGAAGGAACTAATGGCATCAGGCAGGGAGACCCCCTTTCTCCTTTTCTCTTTATCATAATGGCAGAAGCACTAGGGCGCAGATTCATCAACCATCAAGATCAAGGTTTAATTCAAGGGGTGGAAATCACCTCTTTGGTCAAAGTTGTCACTCATCAACAATCTGCTGATGATATACTTCTGTTTGGCAAAGGAAACACAACAGAGGCATCCTACATGAAAGACATTCTGGATAAATATTCCTTAGCATCAGGGCAAGAGGCAAACAAAGACAAATCAAAAATATACTTTCTTAACACAAAGAAAAAAGTTCAGTAGAACATTCAAAAGGTATTAAAGTTTAAAATTGGCTCTTTTCCTTGTCAATACTTTGGCATTCCAATTGATAAAGCATTAAGGACTGATTCTGCATGGAAACCTATTGAAGAAAGAATGGAAAGGAAAATGGATGCTTTGAAATCTAAATGGTTATCATGGGCTGGGAGGGTGGTTCTGATTAAAGCTACTTTAGCGGCTATCCCTATTTATCTTTTGTCTTGTCTTTCCCTTCCTGCAGGGTGTTACATGAATATAGTGAAAAAATTGAGAAAATTCTTTTGGCAAGGTACAAATACTAAGAGAAAATTCACTCTTATTTCCTGGGACAAGATTTGCAAACCATTTGAGGAAGGAGGTACTAGGATCAAGGATCAGTAGAGGCAGAATCAGGCTCTTGGAGCAAAGCTATATTGGAAAATTTTAAAAGAGAGGAATCTTAAATGGGTCAGAATTCTTAGAGGAAAATACTTTCATCATTTAAAGGATGCAAATGTGGTTAGATCATCCAACCTTCCTAGAGGTTCCAAAATTTGGAATTTCATCTACAAATCAAGGGGAGTCATAGAAGAGAACATCTCTTGGAACATTAAAGATGGGTCTTCTGCCAGATTTTGGGAAGATTCTTGGGGTGGGTTGTTACCTTGCATTAATCAAATGATAGGGCCGAATAATATCAACAAGATTTGTACAGAGGAATGGGGCACCCTAGTAAAAGACTACATAGCTCCAGACTCTCAGAATTTTGTGGATGACTCTTGGCATTGGAAGAAGTTTGAACTTCTTAATATTGACTCCTCTGAACTTAGTGCTTTGAAAAAGATTATTAAAGATAGATCCTTTCTGATTAAAGTGGGACAGGATGAATTAATCTGGAATGGTTCAAAAACAGGGGAGTATAAGGTCAAAGATGGATATAAGATTCTCTCTGGTATTCCTTCTCAACAACAACCTCAAATTTATAAATAGTTATGTTGGAACAAAATTTGCCTTCCCAAAGCAGGAATATTTTCCTGGGCAGCAATTCAAGGAAGGATCTTAACGGCCAATTGGTTTAAAAAAATGGGATTTTGTGGCCCATCTAGATGTGTGTTATGTCACAGCGACGAAGAGGATACAAATCACCTACTATTAACTTGCCCCTTTGCAATGGAATGCTGGAAATGGTTATGTGCCAAGCTGGGCTGGTCCTCTGCCCTTCCCAATGACATTCTATCTCTTTTTACTTCTTGGCCTTAGCTCTATAAGGAAAGTTTATGTGGCAACTTATGGATCATATCTCCATCCATTCTAATTTGGGAGCTTTGGAAAGAGAGAAACAAAAGAATCTTTCAAGATATCTCTCTGGAAAATTCCTCTATCCGAATTCGAATTGAGGCTTCCATTGTGGAAGTTATGAATGCTAGGATCCAATTACACAGTGCTCAACATAAGTACTACACAAGTTGGGATGATCTAATGTTCAAGAATTGGTTCGGATTGAAACTCCCTTTAACAATTGGGAAAGGTGTTAAAGCTAATGCAAGTCTTAGAGCTAATTGTAAATGGAGGCCTCCATCATTTGGATGGAGTAAATTGAACTTTGACGGTGCTTCAAAAGGCAACCCGGGGCCTTCTGGAGCTGGTTGCATTATTCATTCTACTGAGGGTAAAGTGATTGCAAAATTGGCATGCCCATTGGAATGTGGCACAAGTAACATGGCGGAATTCAAAGCATTACTTCTTGGTCTGTCACTGGCGTTTGAATTAGGGATCAAAAAAATGGAAATCGAAGGAGATTCTCTGATTACTATCAATGCAATTAAAGCTGGCATGACTCATAATTGGAAACTACAAGCAACTTTGGAGGTTATTTTAAACTTAATCAAGAAATTTGAATTCTCAACGGTTAATCATATATACCGGGAAGAGAATGTTCTGGCCGATGACTTGGCCAACATAGCTGCTTCGGGGGAGTACATTAAGTGCATTTGTTAATCCATTATGTTATCCGGCAAGGAATACACTAGGGTTTTGAGTTACTATTTCGATGCATGACGGAGAAAAGATTGTCTTGTCATCTTTAATTCACAATATAGCCGTGGCCAAATGTGTTCGTTGGAGTTGAAATGACAGCTTCTGACATTTCCATCTGGCCTTTTGAGATCCGGATTAATGGCACAATTCTGCACAATATTGCAATCTGTTGCGTGGATAGAATGTCTCCATAACTTCACATCTTTTCAATCTGGCGGGAACTGTACCTAGGTACCTTCTCACGCAATTCTCTCTTTTTTAGCAAATCTGCCATCCCCTTTCGTGGAAGGCTGGGTTCAATGTAGTGGGAATTTAAGAGCACTGGTAATGGCCATGATTCATTTGGCGACGAGTCATTCATAGCTTAAGGTAGCTTACGGGTACAATGTCAGTGAGGGGTTGATTCTCCACCAAGTTTTCTCATCTAAGTTTGCCAGCGAGTTGAATTCTATTTTAAGCAAGCCAGGGAGTCTCTTTGTCAGGCTGGTTGGTAGCATTTTAGTTGTCTTCTCCGTTCTCTCGCAGCATTGCAAGCAACAACAAAATGGATACTCCTATCAAATTCGGTGTGGATGTAGATCAGATTGCTTTCGATACGCCTGTCACTTTCAATCATTTTACGGAAGTGTGTATCTACCATCATCCCTTGGTCTTTCATGCGGTGAGAAAGGTTCTGGGTTTCAATTTTTTAAACACGAATCACAGATATAGGGTCCTTTCTGACATTTATGCAGGATTCCTTCCTTGCAAGCATTTTAGTGGCCGGGGCCTCTAAAAATTTAGCGGAAGATGTGTGATAGGTTGTTCTATGGCAAATTCATTGTGGATCTTCACAATGTTGTTTTGAACATTGATTTAGACCTGACTACCCCTTTTCCATGGGACCGAGCTACGATCATGACTGCAGGGCAACCCTTCTCGGGGTTTGCAATAGGAGCAAGAAGGAATTTCTATGCTGGTCCTCCTCACCGTCATTTCATTCTTTGGGGATGGGAATGGGAGGACGACCATTTGCGTCTAATGATGATGCGAAGAGGATTAAATTTCTTCTCCAAGTTCCTGGGCATTGAGGATGGGCTATTTGCTCTGTTTGGAGATGATATTGATGAAAATCTTCCTTGGGTTCATCAATTCAAGTATGATGAGAAATTGGACGGGCTGGGCAGCTCAGTATCCTTTGATACTGAAGTTGGAGGCGAAGAGATGGAAGAAGACTCAGATGAAGAAGAGGATACCGAGAAGGAAATTGTGGATGAAATCGAAGAAGAAGAGGTGATGGAGGCGGCTGCTGTGGAGGACTCTGAGTTTGAGGAGGTTTTTGCGGAGGAGGATTCTGCGGTGGGCAACGGGGACACTCAACTGGCTGCTAGCTCTAAGTCGAACTCCGCCCCCAACACTGAAAATGATACCACCTCTCGCTCTGATTGAGTTTTCAGAGATGAGTTAATTTTGGGACAGACAATACCCGAATTTTGTTGCTAAATTGTCAAACTTTGGTTTAAGTTTTTTTGCTTCAGTTATCTCTGGTTGAGCTTTGGTGCTTTGGATTTGGGGTTCACAATCCTCTCGGTTGAATTGGGTTATGAACCAGGAAACAATTATCTTTTTGTTTTTTGTTTTACTGCTTTCATAATATTAATATAAAATATCGGCTATGGCCCCTTAAAGATCAAAAAAATAAAAATTACACTCAATTCTGATCCAAAGTTTCCTTTCTGATACCACTATAGTGAGCTACCCGCACTTGAACTCCCTAGAAGTTGCCTCTATCCTTCTTTTTAACAAGGTATTGTTCACAGTTTTTTCTTTCATCTTTCAGAAAATTATCAACAAAGACTTGGAATATACAACAGATTCAAATAACAGTTTAGACGTCCAACATGGATGAAATAATCTATTACGTAACTAGTCGCTGATGAGTCCACACTTAATTTCATTCAAATCCAGCTCAATATTACAGACGTAACAGTTCTGTTTTAAAACATGTAGCTCAAAGGATCAAGGTATGAATTTTAAAATTCCAGAAGAGGTTAATAATTTCCTAGCCTTCGATCTGAAGCTGATGAATGGTAAATTTGGGCGACGCTGGACACCTCGTTTCAACATTTGTTCATTCTTCCCCACATGACTATGACCTCCCTGACTTGCCTTATATTCTCTCAACCTCCTCCAACCCGTTAATGAGAGCTAGTAACAAATCACGAGCCACATGTTCGAGTTCTCTGCTATTTCATTCATGCCCAGTTTGACATTGACGACTTAGAACCAAAATCAACACTCCCGATGTTTACACCAAATATCGATGGTACTTGACTGGGAATGGTCGACTAGAACAAGTCACATATGGAGTTTGGTTATCCCACAATTTCCATCTTCATACCCACTGAGATTTGAAAAAGTTTGCAAGATGTCTTGTTACTTTTCGGGAATACTGGGAGAAGTCGTAACAACCGGTAAATGGATTTTCTTTGTGCTCCGTTCTCTCTTTTCTTTCTTCTCAATACCCGTTTGTCATGCCTTTCATTTCTGGTTTTGTCTCACTGTGAGAACCGATACTCTATTGATTTCTTGCAACCACTCGTAGCCCAGCTATGACTACACGCACACTGAAATTTTCAGAGCCTTTTCCACCGACACGGTATTTCTTCAACACGTTATGTCTCCAAACGGAAATCTTCAGAAATCTTAAACGGCTATCTAGAGAGCCGTCTTTCAAGCCTGAAGATAGCTATAAACTGAAGGACACTGTCTCAGCAGTAGTCGATCCAATGTCCAGAGAGTAATTTGTTAGTTTCATAATCATATTCCGAATCATAATTTCCAAATAAAACTTCGCATTTGTTTGTAGCTCTTCCTACTACTTGACGGGTCTGAAACTTCTGGAAGGAATCCAGTTGGTGGTAGCCTATCGAATGCTTAGACTATCGCGACATCACAAAAATATTATAATGCCCCCCCATATATTATTTCTTTCAAACGCCACATTTGACATAAGCCGATTTAAATATTCCAAACTTTGTAATCGTGCTTATAAGATTAATTAAAATCCTTCACCCGACCATTCTCTGAGGAAATACAAGACATTATATTAAGCGGCCAAATTTAATTTAAAATAACCATTATTAAAATCCTCTCAAATGATCGATAAATTTGAGAAGCGCTAAGCTTTGTCAAGTCGCCCAAATAAAATATATCAAATTCTTCACGGCAAAGTGACACAAACTCACGGCAAGGTTTGAAAAGACAAATATTTTCATAAGTCTACAAGACGATTCATTTCCAGACTCCTCTGTTAAGCTCCAGCTTCAAGATTCTTCTCTGTTATAAAAATCAAACTAATTGCTTTGTATAATTATCCCTGACAAATAATAAGTGCCTCCGTTCCTATTATAACATGTTCAACCACTGTTTATTCCTGGTCATATTTTTGAGCTCTCAGTCTCCAAAAAAATTGCCAGAATGTGAAACGACTTCCAAAGAATTATGTCACGCCAATGTTTGAAACTCCATCGAGCCTTACTTGAATTCATGACAAACACAAATAGCAAACTCCAGCATACTGACGGCTAGGTAGCAACTGCAGATGATCACGTCCATGGAAAGAAAGCCGTCAAAACTACCCAACGAGAGATTCTGTGCACAAGATGACCCTACTAAGTCGAGGTTTCATCTCCTCTCAATAAAACTCACAGAAATATATAAAAAATATGTCGTTAATATCCCCAAATACAATCACCGTGTCTTATTATATTAAATCACTATATTGCAATGTATTATTCTTTCCACCTTCGGTAGCATGAAGAGTATAGAGAGTTAAATAACTTTGAGCGGACTCCAAAATTCTCCTCCGCAAAGAAATAGAGATCATGCGCTAATCTTAGAAGCCAAAATATGAATCGGGTCACTCAAAACTCAGAGAGCAACCATATTATATTCTCAGATATTAAATCAATTACTGCAAAAAGCTCACGGCAATATTATGATAGCCGACTCAAACATATCAGTATTCTATGACAGAAATGAATCCGATACTTGGCAACCAAGATGAACTATTTCTTTTGAATCAGACCCCTTACGATGTCAAGATTCACGCCACATAATGAATCTTCCACAGACCCTATTTAATCCTCAATAAAATATTCTTGTTTCCAATCAGATACAAACCTTAAACATGTAAATACCTTGATTCTGTTACTCCTAAAACCTCACAGGCTGGCAGGAAAACCAGCGCTGATACCATTGTAATATCCCCGTAAGGATATTTTCTCCAGATTTCTCAAAATGTATCACAAAAATTTAATCAACAGATTTGCGTTCAAATGATTTTCAATTTATCCGGCAAAATTACAAATACCCAGCTGAAATATAGATTCTGAAATAATATTGCATTTAAATCTTCAGCAGAACAATAATAAATTCCAATTGGAAACATAGAACTTACAGTCAGATTGGATAACTAGAAATAAGAATTTTAAGCACAAGTGAGACACTTGTATGACATTTCCATGGACAATGGGTTTCCGGCCACTGCCTCCAAGCTCGAGGGTTTCCGTCCTTAAACCTGTTGAAAGCTGAAGCTTTCAACTTCTCCAAGAGAACAATATCAAAACATATATCCAAGCATATCCAAATGAGCTTCTCTTTGTTCTTTTTAAGGAGCAGCCCTGTGACCCTTCGTTTTCCCAATTCCTATCTTTTCGTCTTCTTTCTCTTTTGTCCCTTTTCAAACCTCTTTTTAATATTAAAATGACTTTTATCAATTTTCATTAAGTTCCCATAAAGTTAATTTTAATATTTTGTGAAGTTGGCATTTAATTTTCTAATGTCCCAAAAAGGGGACATTACAGATTTTGCATCATCTAGAGTAATTTTGGGTAGGGTGGACTGTAATGTCCTCTTTGTAGCTAGCTTCAGTTATTAGGTTTAGTCTATCATCGGGTTCTTGTAGACTAATAGGAATGATTAGAGGACCCATGTTGGGTTGTTTGTCTCAAGGTTCAGACAACATGTTCAGAGTTGATTTGAGGACGTTTAGGCATGATTTTGTAATATTGCGAAAGTTGCTAAGTTTAATTAATATTAAACTTACATATATTTTGTAAAGTGACTTTATAATATGACGTCACTCAACCCTTATATGGGCACCTCCTTTTTGGTGAGAGAAAGTTATATTAAAAGGATAAATTAAAGCCAACTTAAGTGGGAAACCCTAAAGTGGCCTTGGAAAGGGAGGAAACCCTAATTAGGGCATAGGGAATGAAAGTGCTATTTAAAAGACATTTGGATTTCATTTTATGCTATGCTGATTATTATTTCTCTTTCCTCCCAAGGATTTAAGCTGAGCCCTAGGGTTTATAGCAGCAGTTTGTGAAGACAAAACCCTTCAGGAAGACGTGCATCTGTGGGAGCGAAAGGTCTCTCTAGGGTGTTGTGGAAATCTCAACTAAGGGGTTTCATTTGAGCATCAAGAAACTTCACTTTTGAGGAGACTTTTGCTGTGATTTTTGATTGAGCCGCCTCTTTACTTGGCTGCACCATTTGGGCATCATTTTGGAGTGTTGGATGTAAAGAGCCTACTTGGCTCTATTCTCAAATCAAGTGCAAGACACTATGGAAATTCTGGAATTTGATTTCTTTTTTCTAATTTTCAACAAATATATGTATTTTTTTTGTTTTTTCCAACAATAATCCAATTGCAATGCACAATACAACTCAATTCAAAATGTCTCTTGAATTTCTTATACCATATGAAATTCTGAATGCCACCCCAATATTCCAAATTGAAAACATCAATTACAAAAACGTCTGCACCAAATTAAATAAATTACTTATTAAAAGAAACCTGCGAATTGCTCTCCACGCTTGGTACTAGACTGGTTGCGGCATTGCAGATTAATATGATAGCGACAGGTGTTGTAAATGGCGGCTTGGATATTAACTTCCACGTCAAGCAAACCGTGGACGACTCTTGTCTCTAGCTCAGCAATCACTCTTCCGCCAAATGTTGACAAACACTGATTTCTTGCTTCTACAAAGCTGGTTGAAAAAACTCACGATTCGCTGGTAAGAAGGAACCAGTCCAAAGTGATGATGAAGCCAAATGAATTCACAATTCATTCCGCCATATGCAAACCCTTGTTACTACTCTCCCAATTTCGCATTCTCCAAAATGTGTTTTAATAAAAATGATCAGTGGTAGTCTCAAGATAAGTTTCAAAAGCCTTAAGAAAATTCCAATGGCTTCAAGAAGAAGGCTCGAAACTTGAATCTTCTCCCATACACAATTCATAATTTAAAAGATCACTCTCTTCAACCTTGGAAATTCTCAAATAATAAAAGATATCATCCTTTATAAACATTTAATGAACAATTCCCAACATAAGCCCCATTAAGATAACTTTAATATTTTAATGAATTGGCTTTAATAAGAGCTCACATGTTAATTAATTAAGATAGACTTAATTAATTAACTCCATCCACTCCAAACCAACTCTGATCAACTACATTGTAAAACCAACTGCTCAGACGCTCTGCCAGAAAAGGAAACTGACAGAAATAGACTTACTAAAAATAGTGTCCTCAACTAGAGACCTTCAAATCAAATCATTAGCCCACAAGGGTCGCAATGATGGGCTAATAAGCATGCCCCCAGACACTTGCTAAAACGGGGACATCACAGTCCTCCCTCCCCAAGATTGCTTTTCCTCAAGCAATTGCAATCCGGGGTGCTGAAGAGTATCCTCTGATTCCCAATTGGCATCCTCAACAGGTAAACCATGCCATTTCACCAAGAACTCTCTGATGACTCGTCGTCACAAATGCCTCTCTCGAGTCTCCAATATAACCTCAGGAATCAACTCCAACTTCCCCTCGTCATCTAGGGGTGGCAAAATAGAAGACGAAACAACATGCCTGCCTAACGCCTTCTTGAGGCGCAACACATGAAAAACACTATGCACCCTGCTGTCCTCTGGCAAATCCAACTCATAAGCAATCTCGCCTACCCGTCTAACAACACGGAAAGGGCCATAGTATCGAGGTTTGAGCTTCTCAGCTCCGCTCTTTCGAATAGATGACTGTCTGTAGGGCTGCAACATCAAATAAACCATATCCCCAACCTGGAAAGAGCGAGCAACTCTCCTCTGATCAACATACTGCTTTTGCTGATTCTGAGCTCTGTATATTATCCTGCAATGTTGCCATAATGTCCTGACTATCCTGCAACAAATCACCTGCACTGGGAACTCTGCTATCGCTGAAAAGCTAATCCAAAAAACTAGGTGGATCATATCCATACAGAGCTTTGAAAGAGTCATCCAAATAGACATATGGTGAGTGGAATTATAACTATTCTCACATAAGTAAATCCACTTCACCCAAGCTCTCTGCTGAGCAGACACGTAATTCCGAAGATAGGCCTCCACTCATTTATTAACAATCTCAGTCTGTCAATCTGTCTGAGGGTGGTAACTAGTACTAGGAGTCAACTCTGTCCCACACAACCTGAATAACTCCTGCCAGAAGTGACTCATGAACCGGCTATCTCGATCACTCACAATATTCCGGGGTAAACCATGCAACCTGAACACCTCTCGGAAGAATAAATCTGCAACCTGTGTCGCTGAAAATGTAGTAGTGATCGGGAAAAAGTGAGCATATTTTGTAAGACGATCAACTACCACATAAATGCAATCTCTACCCTGAGCTTTAGGCAAGCCCACAATGAAGTCCATAGAAATGCATTCCCACTTCCCCTCAGGAATGGGAAGTGGCTGCAGTAACCCTGCTGGATATGTGTGCTCCTGCTTGTTCTGCTAGCAAACATAACACTCCCTAACATACTGTTGCACATCATACTTCAGACCTTTCCAAGTAAAACTCTCCCGCACCTGTCGAGGTTTGAGCTTCTCAGCTCCGCTTTTCTGAATAGATGACTGCCTGTAGGGCTGCAACATCAAATAAACCATATCCCCAACCTGGAAAGAGCGAGCAACTCTTCTCTGATCAGCATACTGCTTTTGCTGATTCTGAGCTCTCTGTATATTATCCCACAATGTTCCCATAATGTCGTGACTGTCTTGCAACAAATCACCTGCACTGGGAACTCTGCTATCGCTGAAAAGGTAATCCAAAAAACTAGCTAGATCATATCCATATAGAGCTCTGAAAGGAGTCATCCGAATAGACATATGGTGAGTGGAATTATAACTATTCTCACATAAGTAAATCCACTTCACCCAAGCTCTTTGCTGAGAAGACACATAATTCCGAAGATAGCCCTCCACCCATTTATTAACAATCTCAGTCTGCCAATCCGTCTGAGGGTGGTAACTAGTACTAGGAGTCAACTCTCTCCCACACAACCTGAATATCTCCTGCCAGAAGTGACTCATGAACCGGCTATCTCGATCACTCACAATATTCCGGGGTAAACCATGCAACCTGAACACCTCTCAGAAGAATAAATCTACAACCTCTTTCGCTGAAAATGTAGTAGTGATCGGGAAAAAGTGAGCATATTTCGTAAGACGATCAACTACCACATAAATGCAATCTCTATCTTGAGCTTTAGGCAAGCCCACAATGAAGTCCATAGAAATGCATTCCCACTTCCCCTCAGGAATGGGAAGTGGCTGCAGTAACCTTGCTGGATATGTGTGCTCCTGCTTGTTCTGCTGGCAAACATAACTCTCCCTGACATACTGCTGCACATCATACTTCAGACCTTTCCAAGTAAATCTCTCCCGCACCTGCCAATAGGTTTTGAAAAATTCGGGATGCCCAGCTAAGGGAGAATCATGGAAAGCTTTTAACACTACAAACCTGACACTTGATCCTGGAACCAAAAATACCCTCTCCTTGTTAATGATCAACTCATTTACAAGAGTACACCTGCTGTCCTGTATGGTCCCACCAATAAAACCAGCTGCCCACTGATCTCTAGCATAATCAACAATGATCAAATGCCTCCAATCCTCAGATATCTCGGTCATAGCACATAAATGAGGCCTCCGTGAAAGTGCATCAACAACCACATTCTGAGTACCGTTGATATAAGAAATATCAAAGTCATATGATTTTAGTTTACTGACCCACTTCTGTTGTCCCTCATTGAGATCACGCTGACCAAGGAAATACTTCAGGCTGTTATGATAAGTTTTTATGCAAAACTTACTACCAACCAGGTACTGCCTGAACTTAGCCAGAGCATGCATTATGCCTAACATTTCCTTGTCATATACACTAAAAGCTCTCTTAGGACCCCTGAGCTTCCTGCTCTAAAAAACAATGGGATGGTGATCCTGGGAAAGTACCACACCAGAAGCATCACTATGCAAATCAAATGGTCTAGAGAAATCTGGCATCGCTAGAACCGGGCACGATGTCATAATCAACTTGAACTTCTCAAAACACTCCTATGCCTGAGAAGTCCACTCAAAAGCGCCTTTACAGGTCAAATCAATCAAAGGCGCTGCATGCCGTGAGAACCCCGCAACGAGTTTGCGATAGAAAACACACATGGCAATGAATCCTTTGAGCTGTGTCAAGTTCCCTAGAGTAGGCCAATCCAAAATAGCACGAACCTTATCAAGGTCCATGCGCACTCCCTCTGCACTGATAATGTGACCAAGATACAACAACTTAGTCATTCCCAAAGCACACTTGGAGTCCTTTGCATACAAGGAAACCCTATCCAGAATATCCAGTGCAATATCCAAATGAGCAAGATGGTCATCCCATGTCTTGCTATATACCAAAATATCATCAAAGAAAACCAGAACAAATCTCCTCAACTGACTATGGAAGACCCTGTTCATGGTAGACTGAAAGGTAGCGGGAGCATTAGTCAACCCAAAAGGCATGAGTAAAAACTCAAAATGTCCACAGTGACATCTAAAGGCTGTCTTCTCTATGTCCTCTCGAACTCGGATCTGATGGTAACCCGATCTCAAATCAATTTTAGAGAAGTAGCATGCACCATGCAACTCATCTATCACCTCATCGATGCGTAGAATAGGATACCTGTTCTTATTTGTCCTTCGGTTCAACATCCTGTAGTCAATGCACATCCTAAGAGTACCATCTTTTTTCTTCACCAAAACAACTGATGAAGCAAAGGGAGACATACTCGGCCTAATATGCCCCATAGAAATCAGCTCCTGAATTGTTTTCTCAATCTCATCTTTCAAGGCGCTTGGGGTGCCGGTAAGGAGTAATCATAATGGGCTTAGTGCCCTCCTCTAACTCAATAAAGTGCTCAATACCTCTGTCAGGTGACCTGCCATGTGGTAAATTAGAGTGTTTAGTCCTGAGCTCCTGTATGTCAGGGTGATAAGCTGATTTCCCTGACTCATCAAGTGTGGGTAATATCCTGCACTCTGCTGCCCACTCAATTGCATCATGGCTAATGAGACGCTGTATACGTCTAAGCGATACAGTCTTCAGATTCTCCTCCTTGATTGCCTTGAGTATATGTTTCTTACCATTTACTTCAAACTTCATTTCCATACCCTTAAGGCTGAGATAAAAAGCCTCAATAGAATGCAACCAGCTCATACCCAAAACAAGATCAGTACCTCCCATGTCAACCACATAAAAATCAGTTTTGAATTCATAATTGTTTAATTTCATGGGAAGATCCGGAATCATTCTGTCACACTTCAGAGTGTAACCATCAACCACCTTAACTCTAATGCCCTCAAACTCCTCTGTCTGTATGCCTCTCCTAGAGAACAAACGTGAATCTATGAAGTTATGGATGGCGCCTGTATCCAACAAAGCAGGGCAGCGTACGCTGCCCTGCTAAGAGGCCCCTCATCTTGAAAGATCCCTCTTTTGGCATGCTACGCTGCCCTGCTAAGAGGCCCCTCATCTTGAAAGATCCCTCTTTCGGCATGCTAGAGAGGTATACTACCTTAAGGTTGGAATCCTCATCAACCTTTTCAACATGTGCTGCTTCTTCATAGCTATCTTCTTCATGATCAACTTGCTGCCCTTCAAAATCAGAATTATGCTCATCCTCATAATACCACTCCATAAGCCTATTCCTACCCTCTGGCTTCAATGGACATTCATGTTTTTCATCATAGGGAACCTTGCAATAAAAACATAATCTCCTTCTCAAATCACTAAGTGTCTCTGGATCTAAGGGTCCTGTCACAGGTTTCTTGAAATCGGGTTCTTCAATTCTTTTTGGAGCAGCCTTGTTATCATAAGGAGGATTAGAAGGTCTAGGAGGAAATTTATTACGTGGAGCTGAAAACTCCAAGTCCCTTGCTTTTTGCATAGCCAACTGCAAGGACGTAGGGTCAAAAGACTTAACCCAGCCCCTAAGAGGTTCAACTAACCCTTCAATAAACAACATAACCACCAATCATGGGCTATACCATTTAAATGCATAACAACAAACCTGATGACATCCTCTTCAGACATATGATGTAAAGTCAAATAAGTGTCAAGCTTGTAAATCCAAGCTCTAGCTGTCATCTTCCCGCTCCCATCAAAGTGTGTCAAAGTCAGCTTGCTGGTTGCTTGTTTCAATTCATGGTTCACATGTCTCTGTCTCCCATCTGTTCTACCCTTTGAACATTCTCTTTTTTGAGTCATGAACCTGACAAAATTTAAATGTTCCTTTACTTTGTGAGGTAAAGCATCCCACTCTGTATGTAAAGCCATATGTCGTCAGTAAATGGTACCTCCTCAATACTAATAGCATCAATCTCCGTTCTCAGGAAGGTGGGACGTAGAGGCCTGTCTTGTGTACCTGTCAAATCAACTCTAGACTTGTGAGAACTAGCTGAGATACTCCTAGTATCTCTATCCTTGCCCTGATCTCTAGGCAATGAAATGCGCTGAAGAGTATCGGATAAATTCTGTAAGACAGTTGCCATCTACTGCTGGCCAACTGCCAACTCCTGTTGGCTATATGCAATATTCTTGAACACTGTCCTAGCTTCTCTCTCCTCATCATTACCTGCATTGCCTGGAATTCTATCACCCATATTTCCCTGTTCCTAATCATCAGGTGGTGGAGAATTTCTACCTCTGCGAGTGTAATGATAACCTGGAATGTATCTGTCACCTTCCATTAATTAAGCCCAATCCCCTGCAGGCTGGCAAGAAAACTGCTTTGATACCACTGTAAAGAGCCGACCTGGCTCTATTCTCAAATCAACTGCAAGAAACTCTGGAAATTTTGGAATTTGATTTCTTTTTTCTAATTTTAAACAAATATATGTATTTTTTTTGTTTTTTAAAACAACAATCCAATTGCAATGCACAATACAACTCAATTCAAAATGTCTATCGAATTTCTTATACCATTTGAAATTCTGAATGCCACCCCAATATTCCAAATTGAAAACATCAATTACAAAAACGTCTGCATCAAATTAAATAATTTACTTATTAAAAGAAACCTGCGAATTGCTCTCCACACTTGGTACTAGACTGGCCGCAACATTGCAAATTAATATGATAGCGGTTGGTGTTGTAAATGATGGCTTGGATATTAACTTCCACGTCAAGCAAACCGTGGACGACTCCTGTCTCTAGCTCAGCAATCACTCTTCCACCAAATGTTGACAAACACTGATTTCTTGCTTCTACGATATTGGTTGAAAAAACTCACGATTCGCTGGTAAGGAGGAACCAGTCCAAAGTGATGATGAAACTGAATGAATTCACAATTCATTCCGCCATATGCAAACCCTTGTTACAACTCTCCCAATTTTGCATTCTCCAAAATGTGTTTTAATAAAAATGATCAATGGTAGTCTCAAGAGAAGTTTCGAAAGCCTTGACCAAATTCCAATGGCTTCAAGAAGAAGACTCGAAATTTGAATTTTCTCCCATACACAATTCATAACTTAAAAGATCACTCTCTTCAACCTTGGACATTCTCAAATAATAAAAGATATCATCCTTTATAAACATTTAATGAAAAATGCCTAACATAAGCCCCATTAAGATAACTTTAATATTTTAATGAATTGGCTTTTATAAGAGTTCACAAGTTAATTAATTAGGATAGACTTAATTAATTAATTCCATCCACTCCAAACGAACTTTGATCAACTGCACTGTGAAACCAACTTCTCAGACGCTTTGCCAGAAAAGGAAACTGACACAAATAGACTTACTAAAAATAGTAAGTCCTCAACCAGAGACCCCCAAATCAAATCTTTAGCCCACAAGGGTCACACTGATGGGCTAATAAGCATGCCCCCAGACACCTGCTAAAATGGAGACATCACACTGGAGGGGTCATCTCTATTTCTACCAATGTGGGTTTGCAAGTTTTTTCTCTTGACAAAAGAGAAGGCAGTTGTTCTTACATTTTCCAAGGGTTTGTGAGATCATTATCAGCAATTTTGTGTCCATAACCAGGCCGTACAAGTCTCTTCAAGGTGTGGTATTCATCCTTGTTAAGAGAATTTGTTGGGTGGAGACCGCAAGTTTGAGGCTGCTGCAACTTCTTTTCTAAGTCATTTAGTTGGCTGCTAATTCCATTTTCAGACCTACAGTTGGCTTTTTCAGAGCTTCTTTTAGAAAATTATCAAAGGGCATTTTCTTGGTATGTGAAAATCTGATATGTAACAGTTTTCTGAACTGGGTTACTCTCATATACATGAAATCTTGTAATTTGAGACTTGCAATAAAATTTGGAAATTATTGCTGAAAGTGGCATTTTGTTTTTGCACTTATTCTTGACATTTCTAGCTGATAAGATTTTCTGGGTAACTAGTATATGTTTTTGAGTTGTTTTTAGTATTTTTCATGCAAGCACATCATAAATCAGAAAGCACTAAAAAAAAAACACAAAATTTGCAGATTATAGCGTTCCAGATTAGGGTGGGACCAAAGTTTGAAAACTTGGACTCGGCATTGACTCGGACTCGGCATTGACTCAGACTCGGGACTCGGCATAAAATTTGGGTAGGACACAACAAAGAAGAAAATCTCAGTTTTACAAAAAACAAAAAGAAATGAATGCATTTAGAGAACATAAGAGCCATAATTCAAACATTACACATGTCATATGATCGTCAAACACTCAATATTTGAAATTTCATCTTTCATATTCATAGTTTCAAACTTTCAAATGTATAAAAAGCTAAAAATACTAGGAAATAGGTTTAAAAGGGAAATGGAATTTTTTTACTGTTAACAGATTTCCACAATCCATATTGATATGTTCTATACTTCTAGATTTTGATTGTGTGAGAATTTTTCAGTCAACGTTTCGGGTCACTCTCTATGATCCATCATTGGGACAAGAGAGCTTAAGGATATGAAAAAAAGTATAGGAATTTTTTTGCCAGCATTTTGTCTTATTTTTCAAGATTTTTTTGATTTTCCATCACAGGAAAAAAAAAGAGAATAAAAATCACTTACTTGGATCTATTTTGACTCTTTGATCCCGTTTGCTCGGCTTCTTCAAACCCTACTCCACAAAGCAACTTGTTTAAGTAGATAAAATGAGAAAAAACCAAAAAGTTGAGGGATTTTAATCTATTTATGCGTTTTCAGAAGCGACGTCTCTGTTAAGGACTCATGAGTCTCGATATTGGACTCATGCAAGTCCCAAAGAAAAACTCGGGAGTCCTTTTTATGGAATCGCTAGGACTCGGCTTGTGAGTCTGTGGCAAGTTGAGTTGGCAAGCTATGAGACTCGCAAGTTTGGCGAGTCCGTGGCGAGTCCCAAAGGGTCTTCAAACTATGGGTGAGGCATTACAATTCTCGATTTATTTCTCTATTGTGGAATTTGTTAAGCCCTTTTGAAGTGACCCTAGGATGAAAACCGTAAGGGAAATTGGTTTTGGTAGTGAAATATCTACCCGAGTTTGTTGCAGATGGAGTCACTCAGGACACTGGATGAATTGATTAAAGGTATAGAAATTGTGAAGATCAGCAAGCAAGAAAATTAATTGATTTATTGCAAGTGTTTGATAGGAAAGGTTGGACACCATTTTGGTTATTAATTCCAGCGGAACGATTGTTTTCCCTCTCAGGGTAACATATGGTAATTGCATAGACACAGTTACATACTCAACATGTAATATAAAAGGCTATTGTATTAATGTAATCATAAGAGTTCCGTACATTGCAATCCTGTCTTCATCAAGAGAATAAGTTCATATATATAACATCCGAAGGGACATGACCGAAATGTCGCGTCGTAACTGCCTAACCCTTCGGTTACTAACAACCTAGATTAACATAATACTTTATTACATGACAACCCGTACATACAATTATTCCGCCAACATCATCCCCCCCAAAAAAAACAAGTCGGCTTCGACGACTTAACAACAAAATGGAGATAATATCCAGTACAAAGAACACAAAAACCAGCTAAGTAGAAGTGGAAGGGGGCATCCCTGGAACCGATGGTTGGGACGCTGAAGAAGTGACCCTCTGCCTCAACTGATAGACTTGCTGTGTCTGGATGTTCAGATCCGTCTGGAGCTGCGAATTGACCTCAACTACTTCCTTTAGCATTAGGGTGACCTCCTGGAACTCTGTATCCTTCTGAGCTAACTGTCCCTCTGCAAGACTCCTGGCGGTATTGGCTGCCTCTAGTTGTGTCAACAGTTGTGCACGTTCTGCCTGCCAGGCACTCCGCTCTGCTGCTAACTCGGCGGCTATCTCCTCCCGAGATCTCTCTGCTGCCTCCCGAGCCCTTTCCCGAGCCTCTCCTTGTTCTCATGCCGTAAGCACTGTCTGCACCAACCGCCGACCCTTATCAATCACCAACTCCAGAGTGCTCATATACTCTGCCAGATCCTCGACCATCAACACCTCTACTGGTCCGCCTTCCTGTATCGGCACCTCGGCTGGTGCTGGCTCTACACTTTGTTGGCCGCCGCCTACATCACCCAATGTGCCTTCCACCAATTGGAAGTCCTCTCGCTGAGGAGATAAAATCGCGGATCCCCGTGCTACCGGTGTGAGGGATCTCTGTGCCAAGAAAGCACTGGCACGCCCTAACACGGATGGACCAGTCTGACTCACAGGTCTTGACAATTCCGCCAGAGGCCCTTTTCCATCCATACTGTCCTGGTCGGACTCAATCAACACTGAGTCCTCAAAGGTCACCACCGGCTCTGATCCTGCTATCTCTAGCCATACCTGGCTTGGCTCAATCCCATCCTGCTCGGCAACTTGCTCCATCATCTCTCCCATGTCTCTGCCACGAGGAATACTCTCACCATCTCCTGTCTCTGGCCCTGGAAGTGCATCCATGATGACAACTCTCTCTACTATAGAAGCTCCAGCTGATGTGACAACAGGTAGAGACAGCTGAACTGGGGCCCATGCTTGGCCGAATGCAGGAATGGCCGTAGGACCGGGAACCAAAACCACTGGTGTCCCACTAGAGGGTACGGGACGTGGAAATACTAGCGGGGTAGCTGTGATTACCTGTACTTCCTCCTCATCATCATCCTCCGGGCTACTTCCCTCAAATGTCGCTTCCCTGCCGCTATCTGTATCCCCATGATCCCCACTTACTTCCGTCCCCTGCCTGGTTCGTTTGGAACCAGCTCCCACCTTCTGACCTCCAGGCGTATCCAGATGACGCCATCTCATGATTGGGGGTTCGCCTTCCATCACAGGTTCCACCTTAATCTCGGATGATAAGATCTCTGCTGGAATTTGCCGCGCAGCTGCATCCAAGAAAAGCCCAATCGCATAATGCGGCATGTAAAAGGTACGGTGCTGAAGGGTCATGAAAGCATACATTCGTTCTGCCAACACAGTCACCCAGTCATACATTCTGCCACCAAAGAGATGGTTCATCAGTTTAACCTGCTAAAATGAAATATCGGAGGTGCGGCTAGACCCCGTAAGCCGGCTCTTCACTAAGTCCATAAGACCTCGCCCTTTCCTGATGAATGTCTTCTTGATGCCACGGTTATGCGATGCTTTTCAGAGGGACTCCTTTTCTGCCGGGGTGAGGTCATCTCTGCAAATCAGTCGAATGTAGAAGTCTTTATTTTCCGCAGTCATCTTTTTTGGCCTCAGGTCAACTCGTACTCCTCTGTCTGGCAACCCAAATACTCGGCGAAACTCAGATGCTGTAAAAGAAATTGTCACCGAGTGGTTCAGGTAGGGAATAGTGCTGGTCTTCGAAAAGCTGTCGAAGGCCTCAATCATCGCCCGTAGTAGGCCCTCGAAATCCTTGATACAAAAGATGGGCATTTGAATAACCCATTGCACCTGAGCCCTTGACAGGTTGTCCTTGACCAGTAGGGTGTTTGGCGAAGTATCACTCTCATTCCACCACCTGCGGCA
>MU225391.1:6039-22891 GCA_018584345.1 Thuja plicata
CATAAGGGATGATTTGGAGTTGCTCTGCAATATCTTGTGGTACACAATCTCTATCTTTATGAGGAGTATTAATTGAGCAATCAATAGGCAGAAGATCAATTTCCCCATCTGTAATCAACTTAAATCTAGAAAGTTGATCGGTATCTTGACTATTCCAAAACTGGAATTCTCGAAGAAGATTGTCAAGCTTTGACAAATCGTTATCACTAACATTAAAACCTTCTTCCCTTGCTATGCCAAAAATTATATTATCATTTATCTCCGAGATAATTTGATCCACTATTTGGCGAACCTTTCTGCCTGCTAATGTAGGATACAACTGACTAGGGATATTACCAGAAAAAATACCAGTCTTCTTCAGGCAATCCCCAATATCTTGACAAAAAGAATAAGACACTAGATAAGTCTGAGGAACAGGGGGTAGTGGTACCCACAAAGAGGCTGTATAAGAAAGTTGCTTAATAAATGATAGAAATCGCTTGATGAAACAAATAAAAACCCTAATAATCATCTGTAACAGATACAAGAATACCCGAAGAAACCGCTTGATCTATGTTGATCTCATAGTCAAGAGGTGCTAATCAGGCTATCCTTGGTACAACCGGTTTTATGTGGGTGAATTTTGTATCTATCATAAAACATATCTCATCCCTATGTTTCTCAATAAATTTCTCAGGGATCCTCACTCTTTCCATCATCTTTTTCTTGAATTCAAGGAAGTATGCAGCCATCACTGAATCAAAATTGTCTCCTAGTGCCTTGATAAGTTCACTAATTTGTAGTGTGACTGGTTTGGTAGTATCCCACTTTACTTTGCCTACTAAAGGAAAGTATTCTTGAAAGTAAAAGAATATACACATGATAAGTGAACCGAACTTACATGTGTTAGTCTTTGTAGACCTGATTGTTGTCATTTTCTCATCAAGTTGTTTCAACAGGGTCTCACATAGATCCATCTGTATTCCCTTTGTCACTATCTTGTAAGTTGTGCTTACTGTTTTTGAAGCTATGTTGTTTAGCCTGCTTGCCTGGAAGATCTTGTAACCTATCACACATGTGTGTGATGAAAATGTGTCACAGTTTTATGAATCATTCCATTCAAGATTTCTCAAGAATGTGGCCTCAAATATCGACTCATAGCTCTCTAGTCATAGAGTGCAAAGGTTTTGTAATAAAAGCCCTCAGATTGACCTAGTTGTGCCCATGCAAGTACACCATTAAATGAGAGATTCAATGCATGAAAATGACAACTACTCTGTATGATAACAATGCATAAAAGGAAATTAATCTAAATGATAACAATGCATGTTTTATTCTATAAAAGGAAATACAAATGCAAGATTAATCTATGAAAGGAAATATGAATTTAATCTAAAATGCAAATGCAAAGTAATCTAAATGGATTGTCATGAATGCATGAGAGAAGAAGACAAGAAGATAGAAGTTGCAATATCCAAGCTCAAATGCTCAAATTATCCTCCAAATTTTCTCTCCAAACCTGCAGCATAACACTAAAAACCTAGGATGTTCAAATGAGAAGGAGAGGCTTCCTTATAAAGAATAATGGATGGTGAAGATTAAGAGGCTTTTAAAGCAATGGTAGAGATTAAATCTTGGTTGATCCATATGCTAAAAATCTTTAAGAAGCAAAATCAAATGCTATGATTAAGAGGCAAAAAATCCCACCACTTAGGAAAGTGTGGAGAAAAAAGAATGTTTATTTAGTTTTATTTGATTTATTTCCTTTTTTTATTAAAAAAAAAGCTTTAAGTGGGGATTTTATTTATTTAATTAAAAGATGGATTTTTAATTAAATAAGATAATATTATTTATTTAAAAGGGAGATTTTAAACCAAGATAAAATTATTTAATTAAAAAAAAAAATTCTTTTAATTAAATAAGATTATTTTATTTATTTAAAAGGTATTCTAATTAAATAAGATAATATTATTTAATCAAAAGATGGATTTTAAAACAACATAAAATCATTTAATTAAAAGAAAGATTTTCATTTAATTAAATAAGATTATTTTATTTATTTATAAGGGATATTAATTAAATAAGATAATATTATTTAATTAAAAGATGGATTTTAAAACAAGATAAAATTGTTTAATTAAAAGAAAGATTTTATTTTAATTAAATAAGATTATCTTATTTATTTAAAAGGGATATTAATTAAATAAGATAATATTAATTAATTAAAAGATGGGTTTTAAAATAAGATAAAATTATTTAATTAAAAGAAAGATTTTCTTTTAATTAAATAAGATTATTGATGAAATGATCAAACCTTAGCAAATATTGAAATAATTGAATTAATTATGATTTGATCATGAAAATTGATTTGAATTAAAAATATTGTAAGCCATTGATTTAGGAAATTGATAAATTGATTAAAATGATAAATGGGGCCCACAGTCTAGGTGACCATTTTAGGGTGCATACATTTGCCCTTCTTTGACTAATGTGTGATCATTCTGGGAACACATGTAGTTAAAGAATGTTGTTGAAGTGAGATCAATTTGAGATCACAAAACAACACAGACATCAACACCGTTGTAAATAAGTAATTAACATCAGAACAAAGATAAGCAGATTGAAAATGACAAGGTCAACACTGTTGTAAATAAGTAATTGACATGTCCGAGATAAGAATCTCAAGCAAGGTTACCCCAAGATAAGCAAATGATAAGATTAATAAAGCTGAATCAAGGATTGAAGTTTGATAGGTACTGCTCCATCATGATCGAAATGGAAATGAGATAGAGGAGAAATAACAAATTGGTAAATTTGATCAAATCAAACTAAAGATAAGGTTCTTGATGTAAGATGAAATATATAAGAATCACACAATCAAGGTAGATCATCAAGCACAAAAGATTATGCCCCAAGGGTGAATTAGAAGAAAAGAAGTGGGGTGAAAGTGAATGGAAGATAGAAGTTTGGAAGAGGTGGAAAGAAATGGAGAGAAGAAAGAGAATTTGCCTTAAGAAAGAGAATAACCCAAAATCAATCAACTGTTTAAGATAAAAAATTTTGATTGAGATCACGAAAGAAGACAAGGAAATGAAGATCAAACATGACCACAGTTGATTAAAAGTCCACAAGAAAGATGAAGGAAAACCCTCTCAAACTCATAATGCAACCTAAAAATACAAACTAACATGAAGTCTATCAATGCAAGCTACATGAAAATGCAAAGGTTTACTTGCAATAGAGCAACTGTAACATAGGACTTTGTGTTTATCATTCATTAGAGAATGTTAAGGAACTTATTTTCATCATTGGGCCTTTATTAACGGACATCGAAAAATCACACAATCATTAATAGTCACAAGTGAAACTATGAATATATGAATGTGATTAATATTAGATTGGAATGTGGAAAGATTCTAACATAAGCATCAAATACATAAAGGTCAAGATGGTTGTGATGTTATCTTACCCAATTTAATAAAGAAAAACCACGCTCACATCAAGGCATAGAGCCCAGGATGACCAACAGAATGATTGTACAAAAATAGTGAAGCATAAAGAAGGAAGCAAATAAAAAATATGCCCCATGCCCAAGTCCTCTAGATATGCATCATGGAGAGACTTATTACATAAGGACACTCAACGAGAATCAATAACAGTCAGCGCACAAAGAAAAGATCATGACATAGCTCAAGCATTAAGTGTTGTGTTTAAAAATTTAAGTGTGTTAACTGATACTGAGTTTCGAGGATAAGGATCGAATGCTCGCAAGCAGGTAAGACCACATCACAAAAAAGGGTAAGACCAAACTGATAAGTGTTGAAAAACACTCAATGTCAAGGGTTGTATTAAAAAATGCAGTTGGAGTGGTGTTGAAAAACACCATTTGTGAGATTTCCTAAAGACTAATGCATCCACGAGACCAAATCTAACACAGTTATGCTCCCTAGACAAAGACAAAGACCAATTCCCAACCGAGGCAATAAGGATAAGGCATGATGGAGAAAGGCTAAGTGTCGAGGACACACACTAAAAAATAGGGGTGCAAAGGCCTCATGTAGCGCCCGTTTCTATGTTTTCACCACTTGAATTTTATTACAATTTTTTTTTTTTTTTTTTTCTTCTTTTTTCAGGACTTTTTATATTTTTTTAAATTTTTGCTACCAAAGCACCTATTTCCAAGTTTTCACAAAGGCACTTTTTCTATTTTTTTGAATTTTTAAATTTTTTTTGAAGATACATCAAAAACGCCCATTGCCAGGTTTTCACTAAGATGGTCATTTTTTCAGGATATTTTCTGATATTTAGAATTTTTGACAATATATCATTTTTTGAATTTTTTCAGGATCAATAATTATGTACAAAGGATGCCCCCAGATAGAATGGGCATCAAACTCCCAAGCAAGATCACATCGTGCAGTCCCAATGTTTAGCAAAGTGGAAGACAGGATGGATTAGCAAACTCGTGGAAGAAATGGAAGACAAGAGAATGTAGGAGAATGAAGGGAAGAAATCCTCACAGGAAAAATCCTCAAGAGTACCCAAGCTAGGGAAAAAAAAAAAGAAACATCATGTAAAGCATATTTGGACAAGCAATGAAAGATCAACATAGGACAAGTCACAAAAGTGTAATACAAGAGCAGGAAAGGATGTAGTCCAAAGGAGTAGACATGTCAAGAGGCTTCATAGCACCATGTTTTACTCTTTCTTTCTTTTTTTATTTAGATAAAAACCAAAGGGGAAAATGATAGCGATAGGCAAAAATGAATGGAGGAAGATAGATATGAAGGCTAAACATGAAATGAATGAAAGTAAGATCATCATAAGATAACTCGTGAGATGACCCAAATGTTCATGTATAGATCAACATTGTCAAGATCAAAGAGAGAATATAGAAAGGATGAAAGATGTAGAAGAACTATGCATGATGCCTGATTACCAGGTTTTCATCAAGGTACCTATCCAAGGCACCACAAAAGAGTGGTTTTTGCCATAAAATGAAATTATTTCTCTTTAATTCTTTTTTTCTCTTATTTTTTTTTTAATTTTTTAAAATTTTGAATATTTTGGAAGAAGGCAAGCTTTTTAGATAATGCTCCTTGAAAGGATAAACCATGATATTCCAAGGATCCAAAATGATATTCTCAAAGATGTTGATAGGGAAAGAAAGATGAAAGAGGAAAATGGAGGATAAGATTTTATGCAAAGCAAGTGAGGTTGGAAGATAGGAGGAATAGGCAAATGAGGAAAAAGAGTAGAAGGTAGAGAGATAGTGAATGGAAGGATTGTGAAAGGGTGGACAAAAAGGAAGGCAAGATCAACATCGAAACAAACCTTGAAGGGTGAAAAAAGGATGGAAGAAATGTGAATCAAGGAGTACGTGAAGGAATATGGTGAATGGATAGCAGAGGTTGCAATCTAGGTGCATGGAATGAAAGAACATTTTTGGAAGAAGATGAAGTGGAAGCCTTTGGAAGATTGAATGTCAACTTCACTTTTTTCTCAACATGAGACTCTTTCAAGAGAGACTTTGGAATCCATATAGTCGTAGGCTTTTCATTTCTTTTTGATGATTTAGAGAGAATATCTTCAATGATAGATTTTGGAACCCATACTTGTCTTGTGGTTTTCTTCTTAATTATCTCTTTTGAATTTATGCCCCCATGTCAATTAGAAGAGACATGGTGATCTTATTTTTTATATGGATTCTTGCATTGCTTCTTTTTCTTGTATTGAACATTCAAGTTTCTTCCAAAAGACTTGGGACTTGTGGAGGAAGAAGAAGAATATGACTAGTGTATATGGGTGGATGGATGAAAAGGATTCAAGGGTATGCATCTATGTTGATCTTGAGGAAAGATAGGAGATGGAGGGACATAAGGACCCAAGATGGATGATGAATTAGAAGAGTTAGGAGGGGAAAGTTAAGGGACATAAGGACCCAATATAGAAGGAAAATGTGAAGCCCTTAGTATTGGTGGAGGAGGTCCAAGGATGGATGTCAAAGATGCAAAAGGATAATCAATAAGTTCATCGACATGTATATGACAACCAAGGACATCAGTATATTTAGAGTGAGCATTAGGATTTTCAATAGGATCATGAACATCTTGAATAGGAGCACCTTCTTTGATAGTATTGTTTGAAGCTTGAAAAGAATTAGGAAGAGTAGAAAGTGGGAGCGAATATGGAGTGGTAGAACAAGAAGATGGAAGACTTTGATCTTGACAAGGATCTTTGGATAGCATAAACATATAATGTTCCTCTTGATTTTCAATAGGCTTAATAGTGGAAGTAACAACACCATTTTTAATAACCTTAATGGAAGTATCATCTTTGGAAAGCGCAAGTGTAGTAAGGGTATTTTGATTGTCAATAAGCTCAACGGTGTAAGTATTGACTTGATCTTGCTTAGGATAATACTTAAGACATGGTGCAATGAATGAGAAAGGTCGTGCGGGATCAAAAGAACCATGAAACGGGTAAAAGACATCATGAAAAGGATTGTATGACATGGAGGTTTCTTGATCTTGATATTTCTTTATGGTGTTTTCTATATCATTTTTAGAGTCCTCTTGACATGGATCCACTTGTAAGGACAAGGAAACATGTTGGAATTGTATGGGAGACTTGGGAAGAGATGGGGAAGGATTAGCTTAAGTAAGCATTATAGCATGTAAAGGCTTAGGCTCTTTAGGTTTAGCATTATTGAAAGAATTTTCAGCCAAGTGAAGGTTAGCTTGATTTTCTTTAAGAGGTAGCCCTTGAGGATAACTATAGGGAACTACATGAAAAGCATTAGGACTTCTGTCAGATGAAGGATTTGTGGAAGGTTTGGAAAATTTAGGAGATGTATGAGTATTGGAGGAAGTAGAGGATGGAAAGGAATAATAAAACAAAAGTTCAGCATTAACATGATTTTGCTTGAGAGTGCAATCTTTATTTTCAGCATGAGAATACTTAGAGGAGAAACTCTTACCATATTTTTGTTTAAAATCAGCGTGGTGAAGTTTATCTTCCTAAATAGAAGAATCAAAGAGGTATTGTTCACAAAACTCATCAAAGTCTTTTTCAAAATTTGGGTCATATGGATCACCATCACAATCTTTCAAATGGGAACACACATTACCAGTAAGAACAAGCACATGGCGAGGAGGACTCTTAGTTATAGATGTGTCATAGGTATCACTGCATTGTCTATCATCATAGTAATAATAGTCATCATGGTCATCAAAGATGGGCATGTCATTATTTGTGGAAGAGGCATCATAAGGATCATCACGTTGCTCGTTATGGTATGCATTTTGAAGAGAAGTAAGACTCTTGGGAGAAGTAGAAGAAGAAAGCGATCGTGAAGAAGAGGAAAGTGAAGACCTAGTGGAAGAAGAAGACTTGGATGATGAGGAATGATGAGAATACTTAGAAGATGAAATATGTTTAGAAGAAGGAGATTGTAACATGATCGTGTACATGATTCTGGAAAAGACATCTGATTCATTCGATTCTTGTCTTATTTTTTCTATGGATTCATCACTCATGTAATGTCTAGAAGGATCATTGGAGGAACAATATGTCTTGAATTAATCAATGAGTTTGAGATCATCTATTCTCAAGAGACGTTCCTTATGAAGATAGTGGAAACCATGGTTCTGGAAGAGGAGGAGTCAGTCACGGGAGAAAGAAGAGACAAATAGAAGAAGGTAGACTAGATAATAAGAGGAAAAGAAACAAGAATACGTGAAGATCATAGGAAGAAGAGGAAGAAACATGAAGGAAGAAGAGGAAAAATAGAAATGGAAGACTAGGAAGACATGGGAGATGTGGAAGAAAGAAGACCAAGAGTCATTTTGTGGAATTTGATACCATTTAAGTTTATTTTTTGTTGAGCAACATGTCATAGCACTTTTGGAGAGATTTATTGAAGGTTTTATCACTCGAGAACTCAGATTTGTTCATTTTAATTGACCAACTAGATGCATTAACAGATTTTTTCATCAATCAGGCACGCAGAACAGCAATCAGGGAGTTCAAGAAATCAATGTATTCAAACAATGAGGAAGGGAAAAATCAACCTTGCACATGAACATGGATAGTGTCATAGTATTTCTACTCCATAATAATTTTACTTGTGTATGTTCTCAAAATGTTTTCCCAATCACGCACATAGTCCTAGAAAATAAAAAGTTGGTTGCACTATGGTTCTTAATAATGGCTTGACTCTACAACTTTTGCAATCTCAAGTGGTGAAATCCAATCCCGATGCACCAAGGTTTTGACATAGTCTGAGAATTTAATCAATTAGGAGCTGCTGAGGAGATCTGACAACTCACAAGAAACTACACCCATGGAGATTTCTTTCATAAGGCAATTTCTATAGCGGCTGCTGCTACCATGGTGAAAATGGCTATTACCGCTTGAGGTTCCATCTACATGGTTTACCCAATAAACGGAGTGTCTACTATGGTTAACCCTCTAAAATAAGGAAGACTCACAATATGGACCACATGGGGACTTAGTTCAGATTTAAGGGTTCCAAGTTTTTGATTCTCCCAAAAGGGAAAATAGCATAATCCTCTAGCCTCTTCACCTCACCCAAACATAGAAAACAAGATTAATTGAACCACTAATTTGAAATCACCTCATCCAAGGTTCACACAACAACAAATGACACCAATCTCCCCAAAGAGAGAAAGTATCAACAAAAGTTGAAGCCCAAACTAAGTTGACCAATGAGATAAAAACAAATTCTTCCCTACCTACAAGGGGATCTATCATCAAGAAGAGCTTCACATGTAAGAACAGTGAATGAAGCCCACTCTCTCAAGATCGCCACAAATAGTGTTTATAAATTCTAATTACTATGTGAAACACATATGCAAGAAAGTAAATCTAGATCCATTTTTAGAGCACCAATTGGAAACGTGATCTATGAAAGCAAGAAAACACTCAAGCTAAACACATGAGATGTTTATTTTATTTCCAAAATCCAAATGTTATAGAGATCAACAAAATACCTCAAATCCAATGCAATGTGAATCTTTTTGTTGTTTATCAAAGCAAGGCCAAATCAGCAATAGTAACAGCAACAACAAATCACAAACCACCAAAAACAGTAAACATTTGTAGTTAGAGAAAATATAGAAATCTGAAAATAAATTATGAAAAATAACTATAGTGACAGAAAATGAATCTTCTGCCCCACGTGGGCGCCAAAAATGTGTGATGAAAATATGTCACACTTCTATGAATCATTTCATTCAAGGTTTCTCAAGAACGAGGCCTCAAATATCGACTCATAGCTCTCTAGTCATGGACTACAAAGGTTTTGTAATGGAGGCCCTCAGATTGACCTAGTTGTGCCCATGCAAGTACACCATGAAATGAGAGATTCAATGCATGAAAATGACAACTATTCTATATGATAACAATGCATAAAAGAAAATTAATCTTAATGATAACAATGCATGTTTTATTCTATGAAAGGAAATACAAATGCAAGATTAATCTATGAAAGGAAATATGAATTTAATCTAAAATGCAAATGCAAAGTAATCTAAATGGATTGTCATGAATGCATGAAAGAAGAAGACAAGAAGATAGAAGTTGCAATATCCAAGTTCAAGTGCTCAAATTCTCCTCCAAAGTTGCTCTCCAAACCTGCAGCATAACAATAAAAACCTGTGATGTTCAAATGAGAAGGAAAGGCTTCCTTATAAAGAATAATGGACAATGAAGATTAAGAGGCTTTTAAAGTAATGATGGAGATTAAATCTTGGTTGATCCATGTGCTTTAAATCTTTAAGAAGCAAAATCTAATGCTATGATTAAGAGGCAAAAAATCCCACCACTTAGAAAAATGTAGAGAAAAAAGAATTTTTATTTAATTTAATTTGATTTATTTCCAATTTTCATCAAAAAAAGAGCTTTACGTGGGGATTTTATTTATTTAATTAAAAGATAGGTTTTTAATTAAATAAGATAATATTATTTATTTAAAAGGGGGATTTTAAAACAAGATAAAATCATTTAATTAAAAGAAATATTTTCTTTTAATTAAATAAAATTATTTTATTTCTTTTAATTAAATAAGATTATTTTATTTCTTTTAATTAAATAAGATTATTTTATTTATTTAAAAGATAGCTTGATTAAATAAGATAATATTATTTAATTAAAAGATAAATTCTAAAACAAGATAAAATCATTTAATTAAAAGAAATATTTTCTTTTAATTAAATAAGATTATTTTATTTATTTAAAAGGGATATTAATTAAATAAGATAATATTATTTAATTAAAAGATGGATTTTAAAACAAGATAAAACCATTTAATTAAAAGAAAGATTTTCTTTTAATTAAATAAGATTATTTTATTTATTTAAAAGGGATGTTAATTAAATAAGACAATATTATTTAATTAAAAGATAGATTTTAAAATAAGATAAAATCATTTAATTAAAAGAAAGATTTCCTTTTAATTAAATAAGATTATTTTATTTTTTTTAGTTAAATAAGACTATTTTATTTATTTAAAAGGGATATTAATTAAATTAAATTAAATTATTTAATTAAAAGATATTTTTCTTTAATTAAATAATATTATTTTATTTAAGAGATATTTTCTTTTAATTAAATAAGATTATTGATGAAATGATCAAACCTTAGGAAATATTGAAATAATTGAATTAATTATGATTTTATCACGAAAATTGATTTGAATTAAAAATATTGCAAGCCATTGATTTAGAAAATTGATAAATTGATTAAAATGATAAATGGGGCCCACAGTCTAGGTGACCATTTTAGAGTGCATAAATTTGCCTCTCTTTGACTAATGTGTGATCATTCTGGGAACACATGTAGTCAAAGAATGCAGTTGAAGTGTGAGATCAATTTGGGATCACAAAACAACACAGACATCAACACCGTTGTAAGTAAGTAATTGACATCAGAACAAAGATAAGCAGATTGAAAAAGACAAGGTCAACACTGTTGTAAATAAGTAATTGACATGTTTGAGATAAGAATCTCAAGCAAGGTTTCCCCAAGCTAAGAAAATGATAGGATTGATAAAGCTGAATCAAGGATTGAACTTTGATAGGTACTGTCCCCTCATGATTGAAATCAAAATGAGATAGAGGAGAAACAACAAATTGGTAAATTTGATCAAATTGAACTAAAGATAAGGTTCTTAATGTAAGATGAAAGATATAAAAATCACAAAACCACAGTAGATCATCAAGCACAAAAGATTATGCCCCAAGGGTGAATTAGAAGAAAAGAAGCGGGGTGAAAGCGAATGGAAGATAGAAATTTGGAAGAGGTGGAAAGAAATGGAGAGAAGAAAGAGAATTTGCCTTAATAAAGAGAATGCCTTAAAATCAATCAACTATTTAAGATAGAAGATTTTGATTGAGATCACGAAAGAAGATAAGGAAGTGAAGATCAAACATGACCACAATTGATTAAAAGTCCACAAGAAAGATGAAGGAAAACCCTCTCAAACTCATAATGCAGCCTAAAAATGCAAACTAACAGGAAGTCTAACAATGCAAGCTACATGAAAATGTAAAGGTGTACTTGCAATAGAAAAACTGTAACATAAGACTTTGTGTTCATCATTCATTAGAGAATGTTAAGGAACTTATTTTCATCATTGGGCCATTATTAATGGACATCGAAAAATCACACAATCATCACTATTCACAAGCGCAACTATGAAGATATGAATGTGATTAATATCAGATTGGAATGTGGAAAGATTCTAACATAAGCATCAAAGACATAAAGGTCAAGATGGCTGTGATGTTAGCTTACCCAATTTAATATAGCAAAACCACGCTCACATCAATGCATAGAGGCCAGGATGACTAGTAGAACGGTTGTGCAAAAATAGTGAAGCATAAAGCAGGAAGCAAATAAAAAATATGCCCCATGCCCCAAGTCCTCTAGCTATGCATCACGGAGAGACTTATTAGACAAGAACACTCAACGAAAATCAATAACAGTCAACACACAAAGAAAATATCATGACATAGCTCAAGCATTAAGTGTTGTGTTTAAAAATTTAAGTGTGTTAACTGATACTGAGTTTCGAGAATAAGGATCGAATGCTCACAAGCAGGTAAGACCACATGATAAAATAGGGTAAGACCAAATCGACAAGTGTTGAAAAACACTCAATGTCAAGGGTTGTATTAAAAAATACAGTTGGGGTGCTGTTGAAAAATACTATTTGTGAGATGTCCTAAAAACTAACGCATCCACGAGACCAAATCTTACACAGTTATGCCCCCTAGACAAAGACAAAGACCAATTTCTGACTGAGGCAACAAGGACAAGGTATGATGGAGAAAGGCTAAGTGTCAAGGACACACGCTAAAAAAAAGGGGTGCAAAGGCTTCGTGTAGCGCCCGTTTTCAGGTTTTCACCACTTGGATTTTATTACAACTTTTTTATTTTTTTCTTCTTTTTTCAAGACTTTTTATATTTTTTTGAAATTTTACTACCAAGGCGCCTGTTTCCAGGTTTTCACCAAGGCACTTTTTCTCTTTTTTCTCTTTTTCTAAATTTTTTGATTTTTTTATATTTTTGGAATGTATAATTTTTTTGAAGATACATCAAAAGCGCCCATTGCTAGGTTTTTACTAAGATGATCATTTTTTCAGGATATTTTCTGATTTTTAGAATTTTTGACAATATATCATTTTTTGGATTTTTTCAGGATCAATAATTATGTACAAAGGATGCCCCCAGACAGAATGGGCATCAAACTCCCAAGCAAGATCACATCATACAGTCCCAATGTTTAGTAAGGTGGAGGATAGGAGGGATTAGCAAGCTGGTGGAAGAGATGGAAGACAAGAGAATGCAGGAGAATGAAGGGAAGAAATCCTCAAAGGCAAACTCCTCAAGAGTACCCAAGCTAGGGAAAAAAGAAACATCATGTAAAGTATATTTGGACAAGCAATGAAAGGCCAACATAGGATAATTCACAAAAGCGTAATGCAAGAGCAGGAAAGGATACAGTCCAAAGGAGTAGACATGTCAAGAGACTTCATAGCACCGTGTTTTACTCTTTCTTTCTTTTTTTATTAGATCAAGACCAAAGGGGAAAAGGATAGCGATAGGCGAAAATGAATGGAGGAAGATAGATATGAAAGCTAAACATGAAAGGAATGAAAGTAAGATCATCGTAAGATAGCTCATAAGATGGCCCAAATGTTCATGTATAGATCAACATTGTCAAGATCAAAGAGAGAATATAGAATGGATGAAAGATGTAGAAGAACTACGCATGATGCCTAATTACCAGGTTTTCATCAAGGTACCTATCCAAGGCACCACAAGAGAGTGGTTTTTGCCATAGAATGAAATTATTTCTCTTTAATTATTTTTTCTCTTTTTTCCTCTTTTTTAAATTTTTGAATTTTTTGGAAGAAGGCAAGCTTTTTAAATAATTATCCTTGAAAGGATAAACCATGATATATCAAGGATCTAAAATTATATGCTCAAGGATGCCGATAGGGAAAGGAAGATGAAAGAGGAAAATGGAGGATAAGATTTTATGCAAAGCGAGTTAGGTTGGAAGATGGAGGAATAGGCAAATGAGGAAAAAGAGTAGAAGGTAGAGAGATAGTGCACGGAAGGATTATGAAAGGGTGGATGGAAAGGAAGGCAAGATCAACATTGACACACACCTTGAAGGGTAAAAAGAGGATCGAGGAAATGTGAATACAAGAGTACGTGAAGGAATATGGTGAATGGATAGAAGAGGTTGCAATTTAGGCGCATGAAATGAAAGAATTTTTTTGGAAGAAGATGAAGTGGAAGCCTTTGAAAGATTGAATGTCAACTTCCCTTGTTTCTCAACATGAGACTCTTTCAAAAGAGACTTTGGAATCCATATAGTCATAGGCTTTTCATTTCTTTTTGATGATTTAGAGAGATTATCTTTAATGATGGATTTTGGAACCCATACTTGTCTTGTAGTTTTCTTTTTAGTGATCTCTTTTGACTTTATGCCCCCATGTTGATTAGAGGAGACATGGTGATCTTTTTTATATGGATTCTTGTATAGCTTCTTTTTCTTGTATTGAACATTCAAGTTTCTTCCAAAAGACTTGGGACTTGTGGAGGAAGAAGAAGAATATGACTAGTGTATATGGGTGGATGTATGAAAAGGATTCAAGGGTATGCATCTATGTTGATCTTGAGGAAAGATAGGAGATGGAGGGACATAAGGACCCAAGATGGATGACGAATTAGGAGAGTTAGGAGGGGAAAGTGAAGGGACATAAGGACCCAAGATGGAAGGAAAAAGTGAATCCCTTAGTATTGGTGGAGGAGGTCCAAGGATGGACGTAGAAGACGCAAAAGGATAATCAATAAGTTCATCGACATGTATATGACAACCAAGGACATTAGAATCTTTAGAGTGAGCATTAGGATTTTCAATAGGATCATTAACATCTTGAATAGGAGCACCTTCTTTGATAGGATTGTTCAAACCTTGAAAAGACTTAGGAAGAGTAGAAAGTGGAAGCGAACATGGAGTGGTAGAACAAGAAGATGGAGGACTTTGATCTTGACAAGGATCTTTGGATAGCATAAGCATATAATGTTCCTCTTGATTTTCAATAGGCTTAATATTGAAAGTAACAACACCATTTTTAATAACCTTAACGAAAGTATCATCTTTGGAAAGATCAAGTGTAGTAAGGGTATTTTGATTGTCAATAAGCTCAACGGTGTAAGTAGTGACTTGATCTTGCTTAGGAGAAGACTTAAGACATGGTGGAATGAATGAGAAATGGCATGCGAGATCAAATGAATCATGAAATGGGTAAGAGACATCATGAAAAGGATTGGATGACATGGACGTTTCTTGATCTTCATATTTCTTTATGGTCTTTTCTTTATCATTTTTAGAGTCCTCTTGACATGGAGCCACTTCTAAGGACAAGGAAGCATGTTGGAATTGTAAGGGAGACATGGGAAGAGATGGGGAAGGATTAGCTAAAGTAGGCATTATAGCATGTAAAGGCTTAGGCTCTTTAGGTTTAGCATTATTGAAATTATTTGCAGCCAAGTGAAGGTTAGCTTGAGTTTATTTAAGAGGTAGCCCTTGAGGATAACTATAGGGAACTGCATGAAAAGCATTAGGACTTCTGTTAGATGAAGGATCTGTGAAAGGTTTGGCAACTTTAGATGTATGGGTATTGGAGGAAGTAGAGTGTGGAAAGGAATCATAAAACAACAGTTCAGCATTAACATGATCTTGCTTGAGAGTGGAATCTTTATTTTCAGCATGAGAATACTTAGAGGAGAAACTCTTATGATATTTCTATTTAAAATCAGCGTGGTGAAGTTTTTCTTCCTCAATAGAAGCATCAAAGAGGTATTGTTCACAAAACTCATCAAAGTCTTTTTCAAAATCAGAGTCATATGGATCACCATCACAATCTTTCAAATGGGAACACCCATTACCAGTAAGAAAAAGCACATGACGAGGAGGACTCTTAGGAATAGAGGTGTAATAGGTATCACTACATTGTCCATCATCATAGTAATAATAGTCATCATGGTCATCAAAGATGGGTGTGTCATTATTCGTGGAAGATGCATCATAAGGATCATCACATTTCTCATTATTGTATGCATTTTGAAGAGAAGTATGACTCTTGGGAGAAGTAGAAGAAGAATGAGATCATGAAGAAGAGGAAAGTGAAGACCTAGTGGAAGAAGAAGACTTGGATGATGAGGAATGATGAGAAGACTTAGAAGATGAAATATGTTTAGAAGAAGGAGATCGTAACATGATCGTGTACATGATTCTGGCAAAGACGTCTGATTCATTTGATTTTTTTCTTATTTTTATTATGGATTCATCACTCATGTAACGTCTAGAAGGATCATTGGAGGAACAATATGTCATGAATTGATCAATGAGTTTGAGATCGTCTATTATCAAGAGATGTTCCTTATGAAGATAGTGGAAATCCATGGTTCTCGAAGAGGAGGAATCAGTCATGGGAGAAAGAAGAGATGAATAGGAGAAGGTAGACTAGATAATAAGAGGAAAAGAAACAAGAATATGTGAACATCGTAGGAAGAAGAGGAAGAAGCGTGAAGGAACAAGAGGAAGAATGGAAATGGAAGACTAGGAAGACATGGGAGATGTGGAAGAAAGAAGACCAAGAGTCATTTTGTGGAATTTGATACCATTTGAGTTCATTTGGATGTTGAGCAACATGTCATAGCACTTTTGGGGAGATCTATTGAAGTTTTTATCACTCAGGAACTCAGATTTGTTCATTTTAATTGACCAACTAGATGCATTAACAAATTTTTTCATCAATCAGGCACGCAGAATAGCAATCAGGGAGTTCAAGCAATCAATGTATTCAAACAATGAGCAAGGGACAAAGCAACCTTGCACATGAACATGGATAGTGTCATAGTATTTCTACTCCATAAGAATTTTACTTGTGTATGTTCTCAAAATGTTTTCACAATCACGCACATAGTCCTAGAAAATAAAAGGTTGGTTGCACTATGGTTCTTAGTAATTGCTTGACACTGCAACTTTTGCAATCTCAAGTGGGTGAAATCCAATCCCAACACACCGAGGTTTTGACACAGTCCAAGAATTTAATCAATTAGGAGCTGCTGAGGAGATTTAACAACCCACAAGAAACTACACCTGTGGAGATTTCTTCTACAAGGACATTTATATAGCAGCTGCTGTTTAATGCTGAATGTGACCTCTCAATTCAACAAGAAACTCAACATAGTCATTATTCAATCCATGAATTCGCAAAGACAAACATTGAATTGTTTTCTCTACGAAGGGATTGAGACGACCTGTTGC
>MU225391.1:25473-45734 GCA_018584345.1 Thuja plicata
GGGCCCACAGTCTAGGCGACCATTTTAGGGTGCATACATTTGCTCCTCTTTGACTAATGTGTGATCATTCTAGGAACACATGTAGTCAAAGAATGTAGTTGAAGTGTGAGATCGATTTGGGATCACAAAAAAATACAGATATCAATGCCATTGTAAATAAGTAATTAACATCAGAATAAAGATAAGCAAATTAAAAAAGATAATGCCAACACTGTTGTAAATAAATAATTGACATGTCCGAGATAAGAATCTCAAGAAAGGTTTTCCCAAGCGAAGCAAATGATAGGATTGATAAAGCTGAATCAAATATTGAAGTTTGATAGGTACTGCCCCCTCATGATCAAAATAGAAATGAGATGGAGGAGAAACAACAAATTGGTAAATTTAATCAAATCGAACTAAAGATAAGGTTCTTGATGTAAGATGAAAGATATAAGAATCACAAAACTAAGGTAGATCATCAAGCACAAAAGATTATGCCCCAAGGGTGAATTAGAAGAGAAGTGGGATGAAAGTGAATGGAAGATAGAAGTTTGGAAGAGGTGGAAAGAAATGGAGAGAAGAAAGAGAATTTTCCTTAAGAAAGAGAATGCCCCAAAATCAATCAACTGTTTAAGATAGAAAATTTTGATTGAGATCACAAAAGAAGATAAGGAAATGAAGATCAAACATGACCATAGTTGATTAAAAGTCTATAAGAAAGATGAAGGAAAACCCTCTCAAACTCATAATGCAACCTAAAAATGCAAACTAACATGAAGTGTAACAATGCAAGCTACATGAAAATGCAAAGTTGTACTTGCAATAGAGCAACTGTAACATAGGACTTTGTGTTCATCATTCATTAGAGAATGTTAATGAACTTATTTTCATCATTGGGCCATTATTAATGGACATTGAAAAATCACACAATCATCACTAGTCACAAGCGCAACTATGAAGATATGAATGTGATTAATATGGGATTGGAATATGGAAAGATTCTAACATAAGCATCAAAGACATAAAGGTCAAAATGGCTGTGATGTTAGCTTACCCAATTTAATATAGAAAAATCACGCTCACATCTAGGTATAGAGGCCAGGATGACCAGCAGAACGGTTGTGCAAAAAAAGTGAAGCATAAAGTAGGAAGCAAATAAAAAATATGCCCCATGTAACGCCCTGCCAGGGAACCTAGGAGAACTTAACCTAAACATGATACTAAGTTCACGGAATAATTTTTTTTTAAATTTTTACAAACAATATGATAACAATGCGGAAGCAACACAATGAAGTACATGACATACATGAAATACAACTCATACATAGATAACATTCCTAGAGGGTTCCTTGACATAGAATTACTTAAACAAACTAATCTACGATTACAATAATAAAGAACTGACATAAATGTTACATAATCTGAAACCAATAACATACATCTCATAATAAAGATTACATATACAACTGATACCATAAGATATGCTACCTAATCAACATCCACTGCACAAATCACAGGGTATGTAATAATACATAATGAATGATACAATGCATCCTCCAAAGGATGATAACCAATATATACATATGGTACAATACACATCTCAGTAACTGAACAACTCTACAAAAGACTATGAAGATGAAACTGCAACAAGGAACATCCAAGCACGAAGAAAAATCTATCAGAATCTCAATGGTAATAAGAATCACTACCACATGATCACGTGGAACTAGAGGTCCACTCCCACCATGTTGAGGAGATAGTAACAGCCCCATCACATGGGGGTATACAACAAGAATGTAAACAAGGTACACATGACCTCATACTCCAATGCAAACGAAGATCCTAGAAGCAATCTACACCATAACAAGGAACACTAAACAACACCAGAGGTAACTGATACACCTAGGATAACCTAAGCTGTATATAGGGAAGTGTCATCACATAAGCCCAACCTTGAAGGTAACCCTAGTAGTACCTCTTGACTTTGGCCTCCAAGTGACACTATGTGGCTCAATGATCCTTTCGCGGAGACAAGGATCCCAACTCCCATCTTATCATGCGACAGCACTCAAGGCATGGGTAGAGACTCAGACATCTTATTAGTTCATTTTAAACCCCTTTAATGTATCATATTTTCACTTATTAAGTAACTTTCCAATGGGTTTAGAGTCCTAGACCCCCATTGCAAGCCACTTTCCCACTGTACACTTAGTTAACCTACCTAGGCTCAAGATCAACACATGAAGATATACATAATCACAAATCACATCCTACTCATTCAAGAGCACGTAGGTTCTCAATAACCATAAAACATCCACAGTATCCTTATAAGTCCAAACAACACATCATACCGAACCAGGTTGGGTTTAGGAACTCTGAACCATGACATCAACATATAATCACAACTGACATCATAATAATATCATACAGAAAGTATAATCCCAAAACCTCTAGTTTTAAGTCCTAGGGTCATCTAACCCAATAGATACCCGAAAGCATGATAACATAGGAGAACATTCAATTCATAGAAACACGCACCCAAGACACATCATAGTACAATAATTCATACTCAGATTGCATAAAATCAAACATAATGTTAACATCAGAATAAACAAATTTATAATTCTTAATCATGCAAATTCATTTATTCACTAAAATTACCATCCAACAATAACTAAATATTCCATATTAATAAATGTTAACATTACCTCTAGATCTATTTATAAAATCAGCGTATAAATATATCTAGGGATTAATTACCAATTTTCAGTTATAATTATAAATCATAAGATTGTACAATTCCCAGGTGTAACATAATCAATAATATAAGTCACCCAATCAAAATCCCTAATATGTTATCAAACTCCTCCCATAAATTAATACAAAACTAATTAAAAATTAATTTAAAACTAGTTTAAAATTAACTTTAAACTAATTTAAAAATTAATTATAAACTAATTCATAATTAATTATAAACTAATTTAAAATTAATAATAAACTAATCTAAATATTAAAATAAACTAATAAATAAAAATTTAAATAAAACTAAAAATTAAATTACAAAACAAACCGAATTATAAACTTTTTAATTAATAAAAAAAATCATAAAATATAATATGTTTGGGAGGATCTCGGCCCCACCCCACATCCCATCATAGTGGGAACCGCGGCCCCATTGTCCAATGGGTACCCTCGCGGGCCCACTGTACAGTGGGTACGCAGGTCCTTGGACCTGCAGCCCCACTGCTCATGTGGTACCGCGCAGGGGGTGCGATGGCCCTTGCCACCCACTCCACACTCAATATATATATATATATATATATATATATATTTAAAAAAATTTAAAACATGAAATTTAAATAAAACAAGACCCACTTTTATTTTTTTAAAATAAGTTTATTTCCGAAAACAGAAATTAAAAAAACATTTATATTTTTGTCTTTTGCTATTTTTTTTCCTTCTGGGTCTTTTATTTAATTTTTTCCACCATTCTGTACTTTTCCAAGGAGTACACATTTTTTTCCAATTTAATTTTTTTTTCAATGAAAATACATAGGAGCTAAATATTTATTTTTCCCTATAGTTTAGACTATAGGCAGGATTTGATTTTTTGATTTCTAGGAGATCCATATGAAATTTTTTAACAAAATTTTGACAGCATTTCTGTAGTAGGGTAATATATATTTTACTACAAAAATTAAGGATCTAGGTTTCCATAAATACCCATTTTAATAATAAATCCAAACTAGAAACCCTAATACCCATTTGCTCCTAATGCTATAAAACGAAACCCTTTATGCCCACAAACATAGATCTAGCATGCAAGCTTGAATAAAATATCAATTTGATCTAAAATATAATTTTTAATTGAAATCATCAAACACACAAAATAATCGAGCAAGGAATCACCAAACAAAGGATTCTTAGCTTTTCAGATGCATAGAAGACAAGGACCCGAAAACCAGAATTGACATGAACAAGACCCTACCTCAATAACTGTTGAGGAATACATAATGCAAAATCTAATCAAGGAGAATTCCAAATATGCTCCAAAATCAAGCACACACCAAAGCTTCTAAAAATGCTCCCAAAAACCTATTATGTTCAAATGAGAGAAGAATCCCCCTAATGAGGATCAACTTCCCCTAATTAAGCAAACCCTCATGACAACACATTCAGTTAACTCTTAAAAGGACTCTCCCCAAAATTGAAAGAAAATAACAATTAATAAAAAAAAATCTAATTACTTGCACAACTCAACTTTGACTCCTAAAATCAAGTTGAGAGCTTTGAGTTTGAAAATATTTTTTCAACCAAATCTTGCACATGTAATTAATAAAATATTAATTTAAATAACTTAAATATTTACATCACAATAATCCATGCAACTAAATATTTAATTATTTAACTAAGCATAAAAGCTTATTTACTCTAATTTTCAATTAAATATTAATGTTCAATAATTGCACTTTAATTAAACTTTCAATTAAATATAGGTATTTAATTTAATTTTCAATTAATTAAATATCTTATATTTAATAATTAATTGCAATAATATTCAATTAAATAAATAACATGATATAACACTCAAATAATCAAATCAAACACCTAAAACCGAAAATAAGCAAAATCAAACATGCACTAGGAAAGGGACACACGAATTCCTATCAACTATATGAATTCGGCCAGGGTAGTCAAAATAGATACTTGTCCACTAACTAGGATAATTTGGTTTAGGATAGGATTTGGACCTGAAAACTATCTCCCCTCTCTTACCATTGAGATTAATGCGATAGGACACGCTCACTCCTGTCAATTCAGGGAAGACGTAGCCCGATACCTGCAAACCTGTCATCACAAAGATGAAGATACATGCATATATCATATAGAAAACAATTCTTGAGAGTAGGTTATCATGTGGATCTCACCGAAGCAAGTAACTATGACTCTGTACCATACCATACCAAGCACATCAAACAGTAATGCAACCATATAATGATCCATGTGCATATAAATCTAAGGTCAGTATTGCCATAAAACCATAATCAAAATGAAATCTTAACATATAAATAAGCATCATTAAACAACCATAAATCACATATACACAAAGGATATAACATACTAACAATGGATCAATAACATATTGAAATGTAACATATAAATATCATCTATACCATCTGATTAAATCCACACATACATCCAAAATGCCTAAAAGAGTTTGGCATCCACAAACTGAAAAGCAAACTAAGAGGTGGGTATTACATCCTCCTCCCCTAAAACTAGGCTTACTCTTGGAAGCCTAAAAAAAAGATAGAGATAAAACTCTCTCATCACAAAACATCTAATCTAAGTCCTAAAAGACTCAAAGTGTGGGTCCCATAGGACCCTTCCAAAGTCTCTAATTCGAACACTGAGGATCATTCCCCACTGTAGGAATCTGGAAACTAGCTGTTGGACCTCTACTCGCAGCACCACTCACAGGAGCATAGTACATAGATGGAGGATGATCAAACACTACATACGCTACGTGAGACATACCAACATTACCCACTATAGGCTCAGAAGCTGTTGGCCTCTGTCCTAAGGACTACGGTGCCCGCTGAGGACAATTGACAAAAAAATGTCCAAACTATCCACAAGTGAAGCAAGCTCCCTTGCTACCACCTTCTCTAACTAAAGGTGCTCTAGAATGCTAAACATTTCCCCTACTAACATCCTCATACACACTTTGTGCTGGCTGAACCGATCGATTGCGCTTGCTGCGCTGAATGTCATGAAAGTCCCTAATCCAAGGACCACTAAAAGAAGAAGGATTATTTCCTCCCTACTGATGAGACTGATTCCCATTTGGAATGGTAGAAGGACCTCTCAAATTTATAGCTCCCTGAGAATGATTACCTCTGACAATAGAAGTAGGTACTCTCAAGTGCACTCCTGAATGACCATCATAGCCCAATGCTAGATTCTCCTCTGCAAGGGTAGATTTAATAACCGCTTCTCTGAGGTTTGTAGGCTCAAAGAGTCTAACTTCCCCAATGATGTGTTCATTTAGACCCCTAACAAAGTGTTGAACCATAAGGCCCGAATACTGACCATATCTAGCATACTGGTTGAGCTCGAAGAATTGACACTCATACTCAACCACTGATAGGGTCAACTGCCTTAAGTTGTGGAACTCATCAGCCCTTTGCTGTCTCCACTGATCAAAGAGGAATCTCTCTCTAAAATACTCAAGGAAGAGTTCCCATGTAATGGTGTCCATCTGAAGACTTAGCTTCTTCTCCTCTATCTTCCACCATATCGCTACAAAATTGGAGAGTTGCATTACTGCATACCTAGCTTTAGTATTGCTACTAAAGGGATGCATAGAAAAAATCCTCTCTAATGCAATAAGCCAAGTCTCAGCTTCAAATCCTGTTCCTTTCCCATCAAAGGTAATAGGTGGAACTCTCATGAGATCCCTTGTGAGGTTCGCTGCCACAACCTCAAGATCCACTGCAACAGTCCTGCTTGGAGGGCTCCTAGATCTCTCCCTCTCTACTCTACCCTACTCAGGAAAATGATTCAGTAACTCCTGTAACAACTGCCTAATACATGGCTCCTCTAAACCAGCCCGACGCTCTTCCCTCTTCTCATCTCTATTATCTCAATGAACACTCATGGAAGGACTGTGGTCCCTACCCCTTCCACAGCCACCCTCTCAGCCTCTACCACGACCTCTAGTGGATCTAGTTTTAGGCATGATTCCTGAATCAACCAGAGAATCAAACCACAACATAGAACCAACATCAAACCCAATAACATCAAAAGAAATCAATAATTGAAAAGCAATGGTTTTAAATACAGCAAAGTTTTATGTCTATGTCTGTTCCAAGTTTTAAAATCAAAAGACAACTAATGGGCATACATATTTCCCAGAGCTCCTAGTGTAGAAATGTGGGCTCTGATACCAAGTGTAACGCCTCGCCAGAAAACCTAGGAGAACTTAACCTAAACATGACACTAAGTTCACAGAATAAATTTTTTTAAAATGTTTACAAACAATATGATAACAATGCGGAAGCAACCCAATGAAGTACATGACATACATGAAATACAACTCATACATAGATAATATTCCTCGAGGGTTCCTTGATGTAGAATTGATTAAACAAACTAATCTATGATTACAATAATAAAGAACTGACATAAAGGTTACATAATCTGAAACCAATAACATACATCTCATAATAAAGATTACATATACAAATGATACCATAAGGTATACTACCTAATCAACATCCACTACACAAATCGCAGGGTATGTAATAATACATAATGAATGATACAATGCATCCTCCAAAGGATGATAACCAATATATACATATGGTACAATACACATCTCAGTAACTGAACAACTCTCCAAAAGACTATGAAGATGAAACTGCAACACGGAACATCCAAGCATGAAGAAAAATCCATCAGAATCTCAATGGTAATAAGAATCACTACCACCCGACCACGTGGAACCAGAGGTCCACTCTCACCGTGCTGAGAAGATAGTAACAGGCCCATCACACGGGGGTATACAACAAGAATGCAAACAAGGTACACATGACCTCATACTCCAATGCAAAAGAAGATCCTAAAAGTAATCTACACCATAACAAGGAACACTAAACAACACCAGAGGTAATTGACACACATAGGATAACCTAAGTTGTATATAGGGAAGTGTCATCACATAAGCCCAACCTTGAAGGTAACCCTAGTAGTACCTCTTGACTCTGGCCTCCAAGTGACACTATGTAGCTCAGTGATCCTTTCATGAAGATAAGGATCCCAACTCCCATCTTATCATGCGACAGCACTCAAGGCATGGGTAGAGACTCAGACATCTTATTAGTTCATTTTAAACCCCTTTAATGTATCATATTTTCACTTATTAAGTAACTTGCCAATGGGTTTACCTAGTAACCGCTTAGAAAACTGGACCCCCATTGCAAGCCACTTCCCCACTGTACACTTAGTTAACCTACCTAGGCTCAAGATCAACACATGAAGATATACATAATCATAAATCACATCCTGCTCATTCAGGAGCACATAGGTTCTCAATATCCACAAAACATCCACAGCATCCTCATAAGTCCGAACAACACATCATACTGAACCAGGTTGGGTTTAGGAACTTCAGACCATGACATCAACATATAATCACAACTGACATCATAATAATATCATACAGAAAGTATAATTTCAAAACCTCTGGTTTTAAGTCCTAGGGTCATCTAACCCAACAGATACCCGAAAGCATGATAACATAGGAGAACATTCAATTCATAGAAACATGCACCCAAGACACATCATAATACAATAATTCATACTTAGATTGAATAAAATCAAATATAATGTTAACGTAAGAATAAACAAATTTATAATTCTTAATCATGCAAATTCATTTATTCACTAAAATTACCATCCAACAATAACTAAATATTCTATATTAATAAATGTTAACATTACCTCTAGATCTATTTATAAAATCAGTGTATAAATACATCTAGGGATTAATTACCAATTTTTAGTTATAATTATAAATCATAAGATTGTACAATTCCCAGGTGCAACATAATCAATAATATAAGCCACCCAATCAAAATCCCTAATATCTTGTCAAACACCATAGAATTTCATGATTAGTGATGATAAATTAAACGTAATGATAAAATAATATGCCCTCTTTTATCTATAAAATTAATCACATTATTAACTCATTTCCATAATCCCATCTCTAATCAAACTCCTCCTCCCATAAATTAATACAAAACTAATTAAAAATTAATTTAAAACTAGTTTAAAATTAACTATAAACTAATTTAAAAATTAATTATAAACTAATTCATAATAAATTATAAACTAATTTAAAATTAATAATAAACGAATTTAAAAATTAATAATAAACTAATCTAAATATTAAAATAAACTAATAAATAAAAATTTAATTAAAACTAAAAATTAAATTACAAAACAAACTGAATCATAAACTTTTTAATTATTAATAAAAAAATCATAAAATATAATATGTTTGGGGGGGTCTCGGCCCCACCCCACATCCCATCATAGTGGGAACCGCGGCCCAAGGCCTGCGGCCCCACTGTCCAATGGGTACCCTCGCAGGCCCACTGTATAGTGGGTACGCAGGTCCTTGGACCTGCGGCCCCACTGTTCATGTGGTACCGCGCAGGGGGGTGCGGTGGCCCCCGCCACCCACTCCCCACTCAAAATAAATTAATTTTTATATATATTTTTAAAAAAAAAAAATTTAAAACATGAAATTTAAATAAAACAAGACCCACTTTAATTTTTTTTTAATAAGTTTATTTTCGAAAATAGAAATTAAAAAAACAACATTTATATTTTTGTCTTTTGCTATTTTTTTCCCTTCTGGGTCTTTTATTTAATTTTTTCCACCAGTCTGTACTTTTCTAGGGAGTACACATTTTTTTCCAATATAATTTTTTTTTCAATGAAAATACATAGGAGCTAAATATTTATTTTTCCCTATAGTTTAGACTATAGGCAGGATTTGATTTTTCGATTTCTAGGAGATCCATAAGAAATTTTTCAACAAAATTTTGACAGTACTTCCGTAGTAGGGAAATATATATTTTCCTACAAAAATTAAGGATCTAGGTTTCCATAAATACCCATTTCAACAATAAATCCAAACTAGAAACCCTAATACCCATTTGCTCCTAATGCTATAAAATGAAACCCTTTATGCCCACAAACACAGATCTGGGATGCAAGCTTGAATAAAATATCGATTTGATCTAAAACATAATTTTTAATTGAAATCATCAAACACACAAAATAATCAAACAAGGAATGACCAAACAAAGGATTCTTAGCTTTTCGAATGCATAGAAGACAGGGATCTGAAAATCAAAATTGACATGAACAAGACCCTACCTCAATAACTATTGAGGAATACATAATGCAAAATCCAAGCAGGGAGAATCTCAAAATTATGCTCCAAAATCAAGCACACACCAAAGCTTCCAAAAATACTCCCAAAAACCTGTTATGTTCAAATGAGAGAAGAATCCCTCTAATGAGGATCAACTTCCCCTAATTAAGCAAACCCTCATGACAATACATTCAGTTAACTCCTAAAAGGACTCTCCCCAAAATTGAAAGAAAATAACAATTAATAATAAAAATATCTAATTACTTGCACAACTCAACTTTGACTCCTAAAATCAAGTTGGGAGCTTTGAGTTTGAAAATATTTTTTCAACCAAATCTTGCACATGTAATTAATAAAATGTTAATTTAAATAACTTAAATATTTACATCACAATAATCCATGCAACTAAATATTTAATTATTTAATAAAGCATAAAAGTTTATTTACTCTAATTTTCAATTAAATATTAATGTTCAATAATTACACTTTAATTAAAAGTTTCAATTAAACATAGGTATTTAATTTAATTTTTAATTAATTAAATACCTTATATTTAATAATTAATTGAAATAATATTTAATTAAATAAATAACATGATATAACACTCAAATAATCAAATCAAGCACCTAAAACTGAAAACAAGCAAAATCAAACATGCACTAGGAAAGGGACACATGAATTTCTATCAACTATACGAATTCGGTCAGGGTAGTCAAAACAGATACGTGTCCACTAACTAGGACAATTTAGTTTAGGATAGGATTTAGACCTAAAAGCTATCTCCCCTCTCTTACCATTGAGATTAATGCGATAGGGCACGCTCACTCCTACCAATTCAGGGAAGACGTAGCCCGATACCTGCAAACCTGTCATCACAAAGATGAACATACATGCATATACCATATGACAAACAATAGTTGAGACTAGGTTATCATGTGGATCTCATCGAAGCAAGTAACTACAACTCTATCCCATACCATACCAAGCACATCAAACAGTAATGCAACCATACAATGATCCATGTGCATATAAATCTAAGGTCAGTATTGTCAGAAAACTATAATCAAAATGAAATCCTAACATATACATAAGCATCATTAAACAACGATAAATCACATATACACAAAGGATATAACTTACTAACAATGGATCAATAACATACTGAAATATAACATATAAATATCATCTATACCATTTGATTAAATCCACACATACATCCAAAATGCCTAAAAGAGTTCAGCATCCACAAACTGAAAAGAAAACTAAGAGGTGGGTATTACACCCCATGCCCCAAGTCCTATAGCTATGCATCATAGAGAGACTTATTAGACAATGACACTCAACAAAAATCAATAACAGTCAACATACAAAGAAAAGATCATGACATAGCTTAAGCATTAAGTGTTGTGTTTAAAAATGTAAGTGTGTTAACTTATACTGAGTTCCGAGGATAAGGATCGAATGCTCGCAAGCAGGTAAGACCACATGACAAAATAGGGTAAGATCAAACTGATAAGTGTTGAAAAATACTCAATGTCAAGGGTTGTATTGAAAAATACAGTTGGGGTGGTGTTGAAAAACACCATTTGTGAGATGTCTTAAAGACTAACGCATCTACAAGACCAAAGTTAACACAATTATACCCCCTAGACAAAGACAAAAACCAATTCCCGACTGAGGCAACAAGGACAAGGCATGATAGACAAAGGCTAAGTGTCGAGGACACACACTAAACAACAGGGGTGCAAAGGCCTCATGTAGTACCCATTTCCAAGTTTTCACCACTTGAATTTTATTATAATTTTTTTCATTTTATTTTTTCATTTTTTTTCTTCTTTTTTCAGGACTTTTTATATTTTTTTGAATTTTTGCTACTAAGGCGTCTATTTCTAGGTTTTCACCAAGCCACTTTTTCTATTTTTTTGAATTTTTTAAATTTATTATATTTTTGGAATATATAATTTTTTTGAAGATACATCAAAAGCACCTATTGCTAGGCTTTCACTAAGATGATCATTTTTTCAAGATATTTTTTGATTTTTAGAATTTTTGACAATATATCATTTTTCTTATTTTTTTAGGATCAATAATTATGTACAAAGGATGCCTCTAGACAGAATGGGCATCAAACTCCCAAACAAGATCACATCGTGCAGTCCCAATGTTTAGCAAGGTGGAGGACATGAGGGATTAGCAAGCTAGTGGAAGAGATGGAAGATAGGAGAATGCAGGAGAATGAAGGGAAGAAATCCTCAAAGGAAAACTCCTCAAGAGTACCCAAGCTAGGGGGAAAAAAGAAATATCATATAAAGCACATTTGGACAAGCAATGAAAGGTCAGCATAAGATAAGTCACAAAAGCGTAATACAAGAGCACGAAAGGATGCAGTCCAAAGGAGTAGACATGTCAAGAGGCTTCATAGCACCATGTTTTACTCTTTCTTTCTGTGTATAAGAAAATACACCTTCATGAAATTAAGATTAGAGCAAACAATTCTATGGAAAGATAAACAAGTTAATCTAAGAATTGAAACTAAACAATCTATATCATCTCATGGTTCTCTATCTAAGCTTTGTTAAGAGAGCTCTCAAGCTTAATCTCTCTCAAGGACAATCCTAGAATGACATATGTATGAAAAGAATGCTCAAATCTAGCTAGAATGCTCAAAATGCTCAAAAATGCTCCAAGATCATATGAGAAAATAGCAAATGCTCCTAAACATGATATGCTAGATGTAATGCAAATGCTAAAACTCTCTTAAAAGCTCTCCAATGCTATCAAATGCTCTTAATGTGCCTATAGTAAGGATGCTTTTTCTCTTGAATTCTTGGATTCCAAACACAAAAGAAATGGCTTGTATTTATAGCATTTTCCCAAGGGTAGGGGGTAGAGTGAGTTTATCATGATCAAAGCTTGGTTTAGTCAAAAGCTCTGAGGCGTTTGCAAATGAAGGAAAAGTTGGTTGGTTGTCTCAAAGAAATTAGGAATTAAATAACTCCATCATTTAATTAAATTAGCCATGGAAGGGTGATTGGGTTGGATTTGATCTTTTTGATTTGAACTATACAATTGAAAAATCAATTGCATAATTTGATTAATCCCTTTAGGTTTGAATTTAATTTTTGATTTCATGATTATTTGATCTTTTAATTTGATTTGAATTTCGTTTCTTTGATTTGATAAATGTCCATTTGATTTACATTGAGATGATATTTTGAAGCATTTGGCTGAGATTTATAATTTAGAATGCTTGAGATACACCTGGTAAATTTTAGGTGTCTACAAATGCCCCTCTTTGAATTGATGTGTGAAGGGCATTGATTCAAAACAAGCTTGATTGTCCTGATACTCATGAGCTGATATGAAAACCTGATATAAAAATCCTGATATGAAACTCTCGATATGAAACCCTGATATGTGTTAGAGTAGTCACACTATAGCTAATAATTAATTTATTTAATTATTAGTCCATTATACTCTACGCTTAAGTTAAACTTAGGCATCTCATTATTCTTTAGGGTTTTCACCTTTAGGGTTTTGGTATCCTTTTATAAGGATTCACCTCTTTGCATTTCATAAGGATTTTTTCACATCTCATTGTAACATCTAGAAATATATTGTTAATATATTGTTTTCTTGTGCATATGATGTCTCCTCTGGCTTTTTGGCCTCCATAGCTTTTCTTGTCTTCTGTACTTTGCTTCTTCTATGTGATAGTTTTGCATGCAGGTGTTCTTGGGAGAATAGGGTTTTACCTATTCTAACAATATGAAACCCTGATATGAAAATCTGATATGAAACTCTGATATGAAACCCTGATATGAAATCCTGATATGAAACCCTGATATGAAAATGCTGATATGAAAATCTGATATGAAACCCTGATATGAAAATCTGATATGAAACTGTGATTGATAAAGTTTGAAATTTTAATGCCCCAAATTTGATACGAGATATGCTGCAAAATCCCAGTTTGATGATATGATGATGCCCCCTCAGAAATAGAATCATCTTGATCGTAGGTAAAAGTTTTTGATGAACAAAGTGTAAAGGAAAGATCCAAGATGATTGCATTTCTAATAAACGATGATGTGAAAAGATAGTGAACAAATGCCCCAGTGAGAAGAATATGCAGATTAGGTTTAACTGGGTCAAAAATCTCATAAAATAGGTTAAAATAGCTTAAATAGGTTGAAAAACCCAAAATTACTATTCATTTTCACTTTTCCCTATTGAGATTTTTCTCTGAGCCTCTGATGACTGATAGCGATGGTGGTCCCCATACGAGAGCATAGGTTCAAGCGAGCGCGCTAATATCAGAGACCTCCTGACTATGGGCCTCCGATGAGTGGTTCAAACCCTCTTGGTGCATTTATTGCTTTGAAAAATTGCATTTATTGCATGTTTTTAGTACTTTTTAAAAACGTTTTAGCCAAATATCATGTAGGATAGGTAAAGTGCCGCATAGGCCTATTAAAAGCCGTGTCTGTGCTGTGAAAAGTCATGTACACGCAATCCGTAGCCGCGTAGGAGCTAGGTCAAAATTGCTATCCAAAATAGACAATGCGCCGCCTAAAAACACCATGTTTTAAAAGCCACGTATGATGATTTAAAAGCTGCGTAGGCTTACAAAAGGCTACCTAAATAGTAAAGCGCCACCTCCGTATGATAAAGTGTCACTTTTAAAGATTAAAAAGCTGCGTGGCTTAAAAAGACACGTACACTTAGTTAAGTGTCGCTTACCATAAAGTTGAAAGCTTGATATAGGAAAATAGATGAAATCAGTTTGATTGATTGTCCAAATGACTCAATTAGGTTCCAATCTAGAAAATGTTCATTCAGACTGTCATGTAGTGTTTAGGATGTTAGAAAATTCATAATGATGAATGTTTGATAGGTCAATCAGATATAATTAAAAATGATTACAAATTGTCCTTGTGTCTCACGATTTAGAGGTTAGGAGCAATAAGTTGATACGTTCAAGTTAGAGCAAAGATAGATTTAATGTGTTGTGATTGACTTAGAATGGTTCATCAAGAGAAAAACTAACATGATGCACTTTGTTTCAAAATGTAGGAGAATTACCGCAAGTTGCGGGTGCAAGGAGTAGCGTTGTGAATTTTTGATCTAGTAAATGAGCTTACGCCACCTGAGCGACATATTATTGAGACTTGTGGTCTTAGTTTCCTTTTGGATCTCCCTCAGTTTCAGTTGAACCAAGGTTTATTGACAGCTATGGCAGAGCAATGGCACTCTGACCATAATACCTTTCACTTACCTCTCAGCGAGATGACGATTATGCCAAAGGATGTATATAGGCTATTGAGGATCTTGACTCATGGAGAGCGGGTGTATTATGATGTAGTGTATGATAGTAGTTTTTTTAGATGGGTGTTTGGAGATAACACCATTGCAGATGATTGCATTACTTGGGTGCAGTTTGCCTCATTCCCTACCCTACCAACGTTATTAGGAGCTGTGATAGGAGGATTATTATTGCAAGATAGGTGAGGATGTGGTTTTACGATCAGATGGGGCCAGATTATAGAGGACCTGATTGCTCATCCATGGAGATTGGATTGGGGTTCCTGCATATTAGCACAATTATATCATGATTTACATGAGATTGTATATCGACGCAGTGTAGCTATTTCTACAGGTGTAGTTTTGTTACAATTATGGACATGGGAGCATATCCCTATCACTAGGCCAGTGTTAGTGTGGGTTTGGGCTCGCTATTACCCATATGCATTTCTATATGATGGCATGATTTTCCAGCATCATCTAGGAAAAGTTGATTTTTGGAGATGCACAATTGATGACATAGATCAGGTGGTTTGGAGGCCATACTTGCAGTGTGAGAGATGGCGGGAGGATGATGATGAGTTACCCTATATGTTTTTACCTCGATGGATGATAGGTCAGTCATCTTTGGCTATTGAGAGATTTTTTTGTGGTAGAGTATTACGCCAGTTCGGCTAGATGCAGGATATGCCACAGGGTATGGCCTTATATGCTAGAGTACAAGAAGAGAGGTCGATGTGGGGAGTGCAGGTTGATTACCACTCAGCTTGCTTACAAATATATTAGCTCAGATATGGTGTGTGGGATATGCTACCATAGGTTGCAGACACAGGGATGTCAGTAGAGTATCAAGAGTAGTTCATGCGACATTGTTTCATGAGATTCACTGATCCAGCGGAGCCTATCCTAGATGTTGGTGAGATTTCTGAGGATGATGGTGATGGTGGAGATAATGGGGGTGATGGTGGTAGACCACACCAACACAGAGTTCAGAGAGCACCCAGAGTGTCATGGGTACAGAGAGAAGCTGGGCCTCAAATGAGAGGCAGATATGTGAGAGGCCGAGGTGGTGGTTTCAGACAGTCAAGGTAGAGACTAGCAAGGGCACACGTACCACAGGGTCAGGCTCCATTGAGAGTGGATGTAGATTGGGCCAGATGCAGGCACAAATAGGTCTAGGAGGCTAGATAGGCTCCTGGGAAGATACCACAGGTTGACCCATAGGTTAGCATAGCACAGGTTATACCACAGGTGCCTTTAGCACCTCAGGCACCACAGGCTCCTCCAGCATTGTAGACACCTCCAATTTTAGATGATATAGTGCGGGATGTTTGGGGGTTACAGGCTGGGATGACCATAGTTACAGCGAGATTGGATCATGTTATGACCATGTGGCAGCAGTTTCTAGCCACTCTGGATCAGTTACCAACCAGTGCGAGCACTAGTCAGGCACCTCTTGGTTCACAGGATAGAGCAGGTGATAGAGATCCTGATGGCACATGTGGGTCAGGCACAGGTTTGGCTGGGGATGGATCAGGTGCCCCTACTGGGTCATGAGACAAATATGGACCCTAGATTTCTATCATATGTATCATATGTATTTGTTGATCAGGACCTTGATGTACCTTTGATGTACTGATTATGCTACAGACATTGGTGATGGACTTTTATCTTATGATGATCTATAATTTGTCCTTTGATGATGTTATGAGATTTCCTTTTATGCATGTCTATATGTTTCTATGATGCATTTATTCCTATTGTGCAATGGATGCAAATGTCTTAGAGTAGGACATAGATAAGTGGATGCAAATGATGCAATTTAACTCTTATAAGTTTTAATTTTTAATAATGTATGGATTATGCAATGCAATGAAAGCAATACTTAGTGCTTATGGTAAATGAAATGCATCTATCTTTTTGTGTTTTTGAATGTATGCAATTTAATTTATGATATGCAGTTCTAAATGATGATATGGAAACTAAATAATGAATAATGTATCTTTTTCTTTATTTTCTCTTGACATGAATGTATAATGAATAATGATTAATGATAATTAAATGCAAAGGAAAATCTCATTTTTTGAATGACTTGAAACCAAGATAATTTGATGAAGTTGTTATCAACCCTTTGTCCCCCCCTTGAACTTGGAAAATTGCTAGAAAGACAAGCCATTTGAGAACTAAGCATTTGAGAACGCAAGAAAAAGAGCAACAAGCAACTAACCTAACATGCAAAATGCAATTAATCTAACATGCAAAAATGCAATTAATCTAACATGCAAAATGCAATGCAACTAATTGTCCTTGAGGTTTGTGAAAGGAATGCAAACTGAGATATATTTTCATCATAGAGGGTTGGTGGAACTGTGAGTCAATACAATCCTTACTCGTGCCACTGCGCCCATAAGAATATGAATATGACTTTCCCGCGTGTGGTAACCCTTCCTACAAAATTGAGTACAACCCTCACTAGTTGGAAGACCAACTATGGGAGTATGAATACCAGTTTAATCGGATTCAATGTTGCAAGTGGATGTTGGTATTAAGATATGAAAAATCTAAATAACCAAGGTATCCTTTTGCATAAACAAACAAAGGTTAACCTTTCGTCTTGTATGAATATCCTCTATGGTTCTTTGATGACCATGTCTTTAGAATAATTCACACAAGTTAAAGAATCTTCCTCAAAATAGTCACTCAGAAGCTTAAGAAAACATCATGTCTTTTATCCTTTCCAATCTAGTTGGAACATCATTGATTAGCTAAAAAGAACATGACTCGAAAAAGGCGATGAAAAACTCATCGAAATTCCAAGTGTTTGTGAAATGTATCAAGATTTTTAAATAAGAATTCCAGACAATCTGATCATTTAAGGTGTGTCAAATTTTAATCCTGATAAAATAAGTCAAATGAGATTCTAGGATCATGTTATGCAATCAAACTATTTAGTGTTGAACAATGATAGTCATCAAAGGTTCCAAAATGTCTCTCCTGAATCTGAAAATCTGCTTCTAACATGTGACTGAAATGTTGCATTATTGAATCTGATTCGTACCAAAAATCTATGATGTGTGCCCCCAAGTGATAAATGTGACCAATGTGATACTTAGGGAAACTGAACCTAGAATGTGACAAAATGCAGCTCTGAGACTTTATTAGGGCAATGCATGAATAACGGATGCAATGAGGATATGGACAAGTGAGATGAAGAAATTGCAATATGTACAAATGCAACTAAGAAACACATAACAGACAAAAGGCGCCTGTTTCCAGGTTTTCACCTCTTGGGATTATTGCTCTTTTTCTCTTTTTCTCTTTTTTTTTTTTTGGCTTTTTGAAATTTATGATTTTTTTGGTATTTTTGATCTTTTTTCCTTTTTTTGGTATTTTTAAATTTTCTCATGTACAAGAGTGATGCTTGACTCATTTGATACTCTTCAACTTATACTCTTTATTCTGATACTCTTTTCTCTGAATCAGGTGTGGAACCTCTTAAGATGAATGCTATTGATAGATTCTAGCAATTCATCACCATCACAATCAGCCAATTTCTAGGTCCCCGTCCCAAATGAAGAAACAATGACAAAAGTTCCAAGCCAATTTTCTTCCCACTTCCCTTTCTTTTCTCTATCAGCCTGATTTTTTGAATTTTCTCTTAATACTAAATCTCCTATTTGAAATTTTCTTGGCTTTATATGTTTGTTATAGTTCCTGGAAATTTGATTCTGATACACTTTCAAATGATCATAGGCTTGAGTTTAATGTTCGTCCAACCATTCCAATTGTTGAAGGTAGGAAACTCTATAATCCTCATCCGTTATTAATCCATGCAATGAAACTCTGAGGGATGGTATTTCAACTTCTAAAGGGAGAACAGCTTCGGCCCCATAAACCAAAGAAAAAGTGTAGCTTATGTCGGTGTTCGAATACTAGTCCTATAGGCCTGTAATGCTGGATTGATTTGAAGGTGACAATCCTTTCCTAATTTTCCAACAAATCTCTTAAGTGTTTTCAGGATGTTCTTGGTAGTTTCTTCTGCTTGTCCATTACCTTGGGGATAGTAAATGGATGAAGAGTGATGTGTAATGTGGAATATGTCACAAAGTTCATCAATATCTTTGTTCTTAAACTATTTTCCATTATCCATGATGATAGCATGAGGAATGTCATATCTGCAAATGATATGATTTAGGATAAACATGGAAATTTGTTTTCCTATTGCAGTTGATAAAGGGACAGCTTCAACCCATTTAGTAAAGTATTCTGTCGATGTCATTATATATTTGTGTCCATTTGAAGACGGTGGATAAATCATGTCAATCAGGTCAAAACCCCATTGACAGAATGGCCATGGTGTGACAAAAGGGTTTAATTCTTGTGCTGGTGCATGAATCAAGTTGACATGGTATTGACATTTCTTGTAAACTTTAACATATTGGCAAGCATCTCTTTCTAAGATTTTCCAAAAGTACCCCATACGTAAGATTTTCTTAGCTAGGTTTAAACCATTTGAATGTGACCCACAAATCCCCTCGTGGACATCTTTTAAATCTAATTTTGATTCATCTTCCTCTAGACATCTAAGGAGTGTTCCGTCAAGACCTTTACGATACAATGTGTCAGAAAGGATAGTATAACGGGTTGCTTGCCTTATGAAATTTTTCTTTTGAGCGCGGGTTTGGTCTATAGGTAGGGATTGATTTTTGAGGTAAGCATAGATAGGTCCATACCACGGAGAGTCATCTCCATGTAAAAGGGAAACAATTTGGGTCTCAGGTAGGGCAAATGTTGGTTTCACCAATTCTTCCACCAAGAACTCATACTTTTCATTTTGATCGGGTAGCTGAAGTAAAGATGCCAAAGTGGCCATTGCATTGGCCACTCTATTCTTGGCTCTTGGAATTTGTACAAAAGTAATCAAAGCAAAGTATTTCTTCCAGTTGTCCACCAAGTTCTTGTAAGGCAACAATTTTTCATCCTTAGTATTATACTCATCATTAACTTGATTAATGACTAGTTG
>MU225391.1:75392-86313 GCA_018584345.1 Thuja plicata
GAGTTTCTTGACCTTTAGGCTTCCATGCTTGCCTTTTCTTTTTCCAGCATTCAAGACTTGTGTGCCCATTCATTTTGCATGTAGGATAGTATTTTTCCATGTAGGTTTCCTTCTTTGGTTGATCCATATTAGACTTACATTCATATGATTTATGTCCTTTCTTATTACAATTATAACAGAATCTTATGAATGAAGATGTGGATTTAGGAATACCTTTCATTTTGCCTCTGCATACATTTGATGTGTGGCCTTGCTTTCCATAGTGTTTTCATGTAGGATTTCTTGGTCTTGGATTTTCATAGACATTCTTTGTATTTTCTTGATTTGATGATTCTCTATTTTTGGTAAATCCTAGACCATTGTTGTTGTTGTTGACTCTTCGTTGTCCTTCAAGAAAATCATCCATTATTTTATTGCTTTCTTCAGCCTTTCTAATAATTTCATTATGTTGTTTCTGAACTCTAACCTCATGCTTTAGTTTTTCATTCTCTTCTCTTAGTTCACTGATAGCATGTACTCTTTCAATGAGTTCTATATTCATTCTATTTGCTTCTTGACTCATAAGAATAATCTAATTTTTAATCTCATGGTGATGCTCAGCATGTATTTGAATTTCTAACTCCTTTTCTTGTAGCTTCTTTGTAATCTTCCTCCTATCATCAATAGCTAGTGTTCTTTCTATTTCAGCTTGTATAGCAGAACTCATCACATCAATCATTCTTACCATCTGGGTCTCTTGACCGATTTGCAGCATCTTTATTTTCTCTGTTAGATGTTGATTTATCTCCTTTAGATTTGTGATGTTCTCTTCTGATGTATCTGATGCTTTCCTTCTAGTTGATTGTGAAGATTCAAATAAATCTAGAATCTCTTCTTCTTGATAATCTTTTTCATTTCTCTGAGTTTCCATACCTTTTCTCTCATCCAACAGCTCTCTTATCTTTATTCTCACTTCTTTATACTGTTCATAGAACATCTAAATTTCAAGCTTTTTATTCTCAATATTTTTATCAAGTTTGTACTTTTCCATTGTATGATCTTTTCTCTTAAGCTTTTAAGCTTTCCAAGAAGAGACTTAGCTCTTATACCAATTTTTAGGATTAATGGGAAGTAAACTGAGAGGGGAGGGGTGAATCAATACCTCTAAAACTTTTAACACTTTTCACCTTTCATCATTAGTAATCATTTATTACTATATTACTGACCATATCTAATGTTCTTTCTTATGCATGCAGTATTAGTTCATAAACTTAATTGTATCAAACATTCATGAAAGTAATAAACACATAACACAAGATATGATATTGCATAAAACTCCTGTTAGAAAGTAAAAACTGTGGTGGGGATGGCACCCACAAAACTTCACTATCTGCAGCATGGAAGGGAGCCGGTAAAGGCTTACAATTGATCACTTCTGATGATCTACCCTGTTAGGAGTATTAAAGTGGATACTTGTTAAGATCTACTATGTTAAGAGCTTTTAACAACACTAATGAAGTGTGCACTCGATTAAGAGATTTACAATAGGACTGTTAGGTCCACCTTCCTTGAAAGGATTTCTTAAGTGTACTACACTTGTTAAAATGAGTATAATATGTTTGACTTGACTGTATGAAATCTATAATTTCTGATTACAAATCTATTAAAGCTCACAGAATATGAATATCACCTATAGTGATTGATTAATACCTTTTCCTACTTGTCGGTAGCCTTTGTTCTTGTTTTTGAAACTGAATTGATCCTTTTATGTCCTTCTGCATGAATTCTCTTATCTGATCCTTAGATACTCTCAATTTCTACAATCATCATCGAACAACATGTTCACAATAGATTGAGCATCTATTTATACAAGTATTTGACCTATTATATAATCACGCATCACAATGTTAACTCTTGATCCAAGGTATACAACTTGACCTTGATCTTTTAGTTTGCATATTTTAAAACATTTAAACTGATTAAAACAATAATAATTACATTTCTTTCTCTACACATAATCGATTTAAAACAAATCAAGAAGCTAAATATAAAATTTCAATGATTTATTTGACGAGGAAAGTCAGATCTGATTTTTGCAGGATGTAACTGACTATCGATTCTTGATCGTCGGGTTGAACTAAAATTCTATCGTTGTTCCTTCATTGAACTGATTATCACATTCCCTTCATTTTTTGTGTTCCTCTCTTTGATTATTTCATTGGGTTGTACTATTGGTTACTCATCAGGTTCCTTTTTCCTTTTTGTCATCGGGTAACACTAAATAGTGTTTGTCAAGATGCTTTGTGCTTGATAGTATTGGGTAACCTTGGCGTTGGGTAGTGTTGTGCCCTGTTTGTCAGTGTAGTGTAAACCGATGGTGTAGATCATGTTTTTCCTTGCATATACTAATGCAAAAATATAATGTCTACAATGTTCTCATCGATTATATATCTATTTATACAATGACTTTGACCTAGAATGAGTTTCATGTATAACAATGATAACTCTATGATCAAAGGTTTACAACTTGACCTTGATCTCCTAGTTTTCATGTTTCTAATAAATTAGATTGATTAAAACAATTAAATTCCATTGCTTGTCCCTTAAGAAATGGATTTAAAGCTAACTAAAAAGCTAAATATAAAACACAAGTGTTTTATCTAACACGGAAGTCAGATCCACATTTCTCAAGATTTAAATGCCTCTCAATAGAATGGTGTTCTGGTTGCTCTGTAGTCTGTTAGGTTCCTCTGTCATCTCTTTTTCCGGGTTACACTGTATTCTTCTTGTCAGGTTCCTCTTTCAGGTTGCAGTGTCGGGTTACTCTATCGGGTTCCTCTTGTAACATTTTATGTCTGCACTGTGTTGTTGGGTTACCTTGAACTTATCTGTCGGTTTGCACTTATCTTGACTTTCGGTGTTGGTGTTACCAATGGTTTCAAAATTGTTTTCCTTTGCATACTAATGACAAATATATGTCTGCAATCTCCCCCTTTGACACTAGTATCAAAAGTTAATATGTGCAAAATACTAAAATGTGTAGTATGTACACCATGTTTTCACCTTGTCATTATGACTCCCCCTATGTATATGTCAGTATAGTATATGTGTATGCATGTACAATTGTATTTATATTGTTCTCCCTTTTCACCTTATCATCTTTATCTTTCCCTTTTATCATTTTCCCCCTTTTTTTATAGTAAGGGCAAAGGTGTAAATACTTACAACTTGTTAAAAATGTGGGAGTCGGATTTGTTCATTTCCTCCATCATCTTCTCTCATTTCTCTTGAAGGTGTTCTATATCTATATGCTCTAATGTAATCTTGGCATGCATATCATAGATGTTGTTGGTGACAGACATCTCTGGGGTGGCAATTAACTATCTTGTTATTGTCATATGATGTTGTAGTAGTGTCAGATTTGGTAGCAGTAGAGCTTGTAGCTAGGTTACCTCATCCCTAAAATTTGTTTCTTCCTCTTGTATCTGAAGTCTCAACTTCTTGGCTTCCATTACCTTTGCATAATGCAATTGTATTGCATTGTCTATTGTTGAGAGACTCTGAGCACTAGAATATAGATTAGCATCTATTTGTGCAATCTTTTCACTATTCTCCTTAGTGAATTTCTCTAATGTGCTTAACTTTTGGACTAAGGCAATGGCTTCTAAAATGATAGGTTCTAACTCATTCACTTGTTTAGAAAGATTTACCTTATTCTATGCCACTTATTAGCTGATTTTCTCAGTTAATTTTTGTTGGTACTTTTGTTATTCTTGTTCTTCTATTGCTTTCTCTGCATCCATATTTTGAGATGTGATGGCCTCAGTAAGAAAGACAAGTTGATCAAGAATTAGGGCATCTTGATCAATATCTATGTTAGGAACAATTTGGATTAGAATGTCCCTTGTTGTTTCTAGCACTTGTGATTCCCTGTGTTGTTTCCTAAGCTTTTCTTGTAAAGCTTTTCTCTGATGTATTTCTTCATACTCTTGGAGAGATTCATAATCCAATGTATAAGGGTCACACTTTGATATCTCAATGATTTCATCCAGTGTTACCTACAATTTGTTCATTTTGTTCTTCTTCTTTTTCTTGGATGCTGAGTGGGAAGTACCTAAATGTAGCACCAAAGCAAGACCCTTTGCTTGGTCAGATGTACTTGATGAAGGCTTTTTTGGTGTTGTGTCTTTTGCCTACTACTCAGTATCTTCCTATTGGTTGGGAGTGGACGTCTCCACATCAACCTTTAGTTTATCTATAGCATCTCATTTGGTATCCTAGGGAGTGGCATTATATTTCTTCTCTTCTTCACCTTTGTCTTTGATCTCTCCATCTGTTTCTTTTGGTTCTCCATCTTGTACATTATGTTTTTTAGTTATATTTTTGTGTTCATCATTACCCTTATCTTCGTGTATGCTTGCATCTATGTGCTCCGGTGACTTCTCCTTTTGTGAGATAATATTGATAGCATGTATCAATAGTGGCATTTGGCCCGATATATTTACTTGTACAGAATCTATAGTTGTGTCATGTTTGTCAATTTGGTCTAGAACAACAGTGACATCTTCATCCTTGTTTATCTCATCTGCAAGATCTTCTCTGGTAATATCAATGATAGTATTATTGGGCCATGTTTCATCTGTAGTTTCCATATCCTTATTAGCTATTGTGTTCAATTCTTCTTCATTTACATCCTCACCATCATTTATAATAATGCGTTTTGGGCTCAATTTATCCTGATTTTCTTCATTGTGTGGCTTGTCGATAAGAGCTAATTATGGCTTGAGGCTTGTGTCCTTTTTAGGTACATCAAGTATCTTTCTCCATTCATCCTCACTTTTTCTTTCAAGCTAAATTAGATCTCCTTGTAGCACTTTCTAGGCTCTTAATTTTGGTGAGAACCTTTTCGAATGTTGCTTCATCATTTCTTCAATCTCTTCCATTTTAGACTCGGATGGCATAATAGAAACTAGGGCTATATATTTGAATATACACATTGTTGTGATAATTTCCTCTTCTATCTTATTTTGATCCTTGGGATCCAATGTTAGCCATTTCCTAATCTTAGTGTCTGTCATCAAACTTGACTTAATGGTAGATGCACATACCTCATCAATTGTAGTAGGAAGTGTGTTCTTGACAGATTGTTCATCTTTTTCAGTGTCCTTTATGTCTTCCTTAGTTTTGATTAGCCTTCTTCTCTTTATTGGTGCCCATTTCCTGGTTTGAGGTTTCCTTTTATATGTTCTCACTTGTCCTTTCTTGACAAGTGGTGAGTCTGCCTTAGGATTTTGACTTCTAGTCCTTGATGCAGCAGTTGTTCTTGGATTTTTTGGGGGTGGTGCATCAGACTCTATATATTTAGATTCACTCACCTCTTCTGCTTCACCGATGGGTGACTGACCCTCAGTTTCTTCTGTCTGTTTTGTTTCCTCTTCATTTACCGACATCTTTTTCTTCAGTGTCTTAACCATTTGTTTTCTTTCTTTTTATCAATTTTCTTCACTACTAGGCCAGTCTTTATTCTTTCCTTGGCATCTTCATTGGTTCCAAACCTAGGTAGTGATTTGTCCACTGGCTCATTTATCAATGCTTCAATAGAATGTGTTGCTTGATCTATGTTGACCTCATAGTCAAGTGGTGCTAACCATGTTTTCCTTGATACAACTGGTTTGATAAAGGTGTTATCAGTGTCCACCATAAAGAAAATTTCAGTCTTATACTTTTCTACCAATTTTTCTAGTATCCTCATCCTCTTTTTCATTATGTCCTTCAATCTAGTGAAGTATTCATCCATGACTGATTCAAAATTATCTCCTAGTGATTTGATGAACTCACTAATCTGTATGGTCACTGGTCGGATAGTGTCCCATTTGACATTACTGGCAGATGGGAAGGATTCTTGAAAATAGAAAAATATACACATAATGAGTGAACCAAACTTACATGAGTTAGACTTTGCAATCCTGATTGTCCTCATATTCTCATATAATTTCCTTAGTAGAATTTCTAATAGATCCAGTTGGAGGCCCTTCTTGACAATCTTGTGGGTAGTATCAACAACTCCACTTGCAATGTTGTTTATCCTACTTGCCTAAAATATTTTCCAACCTAAGACACATGCACCAAATTTTAGTTGTGCATTGGTGATGGTGGATACCTTCAGTCCTCTTCTATCCCATATTGCACCTATTATCTTCTCAATTTCGGTGCGAGGAGGGTGTTTGAGTGACTTGGCTTTGTTGGTTATAGGGTAATTGGTCACAACGTGTATCACATCCATGGTGATTTCCTTTGGCTCATCCAACCACATTTTTTGGTCATGTACCCATCTTAGTACAATCCTAATCCATTCTATCTTGAATTCCTTTAGGAACATTAGGGCATTTGTCAATGCTTTGACCTCGATGTATTTGTGTTCCTCCTTGATGGTTCCATCATTGTAAAGATCTTTGTAAGCTTTCTTGACCTCAAGATCTCCTATCTCGGCAATCTTTCATTGAATATACACTTAGATGTCCTCAATGAGAAAAACCCTAGCTGGTATACTGGAGAATGCACTAGCGATGTCAGGTTGTGAAGCAACCTTGGGATAGATCTTGTGATGAGGTTCATCACAAGTGGTGTTCTTGTTCAGATTAACCTTTTTTCTTGTTGGCGTTCTTGATCTTAGAAACACAGGACGTAGTTGCCATAGTTTCTAAAATTTAGGGCTTTTCCATAAAAAATAGAGTGCTTGGTGAATGTAGTTACTTACTTTAACCTTCTATAGCTTGATTTAATCTGTTTGAGTGTTGTGAATAGTGTGCAAGTAGCTTTGTGATTTGGTTGTGGTTGTTCGCTTTGTGCTATGGCTTCACTTTGCTTCTTTGCTCTAATTTGTATTGTAAATAATGAGTTCTTCTATCACCTTTTTATAGACATTTTCCCTAAGTGATGTCATTAATGCTACACCCACTTATCGGTGTTTTGAAGATGAAGTTGTTCGGGTTACAAAAAACTTCATTCTCAGTGAGAACATGATGCTCAGGAAAAGTGTTAACTCATCTGACCTTTCATGTGTTTACAGATGAATCTCGGTTTATAGCAAAGAATCCAATGCATTTCACATGATTACCGACGAGTCTCGGGTTACATTGATTAACTTGGTTTTTACATGTACACTGACAATTCTCAGTATCTATTGACAACTTAGCTTTGTATGTATCAATGATTTTTGGTAAGCATTGACTGACGGGATTGTATTCATACAAGTAATACCATAGTGCATCTTTAATCATGATTGTTTGGCATTTCATCAATGTATAATGGAACTGATGTAAAGTATAACTTAGTATAATGCAGTTCCATACTTACTTGTTCATCTTAGGTGGGGGTGGTGATGTCACCAGATCCATTAGATAAGGTGTTACCAATTGCATTTCTCGGTCTAGCTTTAGCAGTGTTTGTAGCTTTCCTCCACATTTTTTTTCTCATTCTTCTAATGTCTTCAATGGTGTTTCCATTGGGAAAAGTGCTTGTTTCTATCACTCGATCTCTGCAATCCTTTCTTAGATGACCGAATCTATGAAAGTGTAAGCATTCCATTCTAGGATTAGTCCAACTTCTAGACATTCTTGTATATTTCCTCATGCAATTTTCAGCTGTGTCCAAATCTTCCACATGTTGCACAGTTTTCCCATGTATTATAATCCCAAACATATGAGTTACCGACTCTTTTTGGTTGATAAGCATTTTCTTGATATTTAGGTTTTTGTTCTAGCTTTCTCTTCTTCTTGCATTCAAGAGATGTGTGCCCATGCATTTTTCAAGTAGGACAGTATTTTTCCATGTAGGTTTCCTTCTTTGGTTGTTTCATCTCGGATTTATATTCATATGCTTCATGTCCTTTCTTGTTACATTTATGACAATTTCTTATGAATGAAGGTGTGGATTTAGGAATACCTTTCATTTTGCTCCCGCATACATTTGATGTGTGGCCTAGTTTTCCACAATGATTGCATGACTGCTTTATTGGTCTTAGATTTGTGTAGACATTCTTTGGATTAGCTTGGTATGGTGATTCTCTATTCTTAGTATACCCTAGTCTTGTATTGTTGTTGACTCTTCTTTGTCCATTCAAAAAATCATCCATCCTTTTTGTACTTTCTTCAGCTCTCTTAATCATGTCATTGTGTTGTTTTTGAATTCTTACTTCATGCTTGAGTTTTTAATTTTATTCTCTTAGCTCACCAATAGCTTCTATTATTTCAATGAGTTCTATGTTCATTCATTTTGCCTCTTGACTCATAAGAATAATCTGATTTGAAATCTCATGATGATGTTCAGTAAGTCTTTGTATTTCTAACTCTTTTTCTTTTATCTTTTCAGTGATCTTCCTTTTGTCATCAATAGCCAGTGTTCTTTCTTGCTCATCTTGTCTAGGATTGTTCATGACTATTGGAATTATTGGAATGATGTAGTGAGAGGGGAGGGGTGAATAAGTTTTCTAAAACTTTTTATGTGGTTGGCCCATTAACCTTTGTGTCATCAGATTTGTATATTCCTATCTATCTATTTATCTTTCTTTATGTATGTGAAATAATAATATAAGTTCTTTGCATGTGTAAAAATTCAAGAAACATACATGAAATTAAATAACACATAACACATGATATGATATCACAAAAAACTCTTGTTAGGAAGTAAAATTTGTGGTGGGGATGTCTACCCACAAAACTTCACTATCTGCAGATAAGAAAGGAGCCGATTAAGGCTTACAATTTGATCACTTATGATGATCTATCCTGTTAGGAGTATTAGAGTGGAGACCTATTAGGATCTACTTTGTTTGAAGCTTTAGCAACACCATTAGGTGTGCACTCTGTTAAGAGATTTGTTAAAGAACTATTAAGTCCACCTTCTACAAAAGGATTTTTGATGTGATGCACTTGTTAGAATGCAACTACAATATAAATGTTGATCTGATAGTGTATGCAATCTCTAATTTCTGATAACATATCTTGTAAAGCTTACAATGTATAAGTAAACACCTTGAGTGATTGAGTGATACCTTATCTCTGCTCGTCCGTAGCCTTGTATGTGTTCTTGATAACTGATATAATCTATTTCTAAACTTTGCATGAATTCTCTTCTGCTACTTAGATGCTCTCCATGGCTACAATAATTTATCCAAGTTACTTCATATCTTCTATTACAAATGATTGAACATCTATATATACTAGTTTCTAGCTCTATTCTTCATTCACGCTTTTCATATTAACTCTAGATCCAAGGTTTACAACTTGACCTTGATCTTTATTTAGTTATATTTTAGATCTGTTACGATGCTTTAAAACATTTACAATATGCTTTCTTGACCCTCAAGTAAATTTTTAAAACAAATAAAAACTCTAAAAATAGAATTACAATGTTTTATCTGATGTGGAAAGTCAGATCCACTTTTTGCGGGTTCTGTAACTGACTGTCAGTTTGGATGGTCGGGCTGCTCTATCAGTCTATCAGTTTTCTTTCATTCTTTGCTCTATCGGTTTTTTCTTCTTTGGTATCCCTTAATTGAACTGTTTGTCAGGTTCCTACCTTTTCTTCTCTATCAGCGATGTTCACAAAACTATACCATCGGTAATTTCCTTTGTGCTTTGTCGTCGGTTGAACTTTTTTCAATGTTCATCGGACAATTCTATACTTAGCATTTCCATGATAGACATTGTCATCTCATCGGGTATGCTTGTTGTCCATCAATTATGCCTGTACCGATGACCTTTATCATGTTTTTCACTTTAAGTATACTAATGGAAAAACTTAATGTCATCACATGACATCAATCATTCTTACCATCTGTGTCTCTTGACCAATTTGCAGTATCTTTACTTGCTTTGTGAGATGTTGATTGCTTTCATTCAGACTTGTGATGTTGCCTTCAGATGTGTATGATGTTTTTATAGATGTAGATCCTGATGAATCAAATAAATCTGGTATCTCTTCTTCATTATAGTCTGTTTCATTACAGCGAGATGTCATAATCTTTCTTTAATCTAGTAGTTCTCTCATCTTGATTCTTGCTACTTTGTACTGCTCATAGAAGATCTGTATCTCTAGCTTCTGATTCTCAATACCTTTGTCTAGCTTATACCTTTCCATTGTATGATCTTTTCTCTCAAGTCTTTTAAACTTTTCCAATTAATAGATATAGCTCTGATACCAATTGTTGGAAATAATGGAATGATGAGTACTAAGAGGGGAGGGGTGAATCAGTACCCTTAAAAATCTTATCACTTAACCTTATGTATCATCTTAAAATGGAAGAAATTACATGTTAAGAGTGTTTAACCCTCCTAAGGGGTTGTATTTGACCTCTATTGCATCATCCCCCCATTTCTGCATCATCCCCTCTGATCTGCTTCTCCTTATACCACTTTCGGGACTGATTTCTGCATTCTAGGTTGCAGGACTTTGTTTCTAGGATGCAGGGACAGGGTTGACCTCCTAGGATAGGGTTGACCTCAGCCCTACCCTAGGATAGGGTCAACCTTGACCCTATCCTAGGATAGGGTCGACCTCAACCCTGTCCCAAGGTCCCAAACCCAGAATCCCATAGTTTCCCGGTTGTCGGTCTTTGCAAAAAAGTTTCTTCCCACTCCCGGGTCGGCTATTTCGGGCTCTGAATCATGGATTCCTAAATTATATTTAATATAGGTCCTCTCCTAGGGGTAAAGGCTTAAATGATGATTTAATTATCCTATTTAGGCCTCCTTAGAAGTTTGTGCCCTAATTTCATATAAAAGGGAGCCTTCTCCTCTCATTTCCTCTAACAAGAACCATCATCAAGCGAACTAAGTCTTCCAAGTGCAAAAGGCTCTAATCAAGATTTTTCTCAAGCATCCATTGTTCTCAAGGTGTTCAAGTCTTCTTCTCAAGCATTCAAGTTCTCCATTGAAGATCA